>JAHZNG010002377.1:0-10256 GCA_027744375.1 Orchesellides sinensis
GGCAAAGTTGCAAGAAAAACGATGGTATCGAAAACAACACACGCAATACAAATCAGGATAAACAATCATTGTCATAATTTTCGTCATCCTGCCTTTTGTATATGCATATAGGTGTTATACTGCTTTCATGAATACTATGGATGATGGAATCCTTTTTTATATCCATTATAAGAGATATCCCAGCAGTATGTGTACATATGTTCCTAAGTAATATCCTTTATTCATGTTGCATGCAATATTTTACTTCTGTTTTGCAGAGGATGTACACAAACGTACGTGGCACATGCATATAATATGTGTTTCCATTCTTCATCATCAACATGGTAAGACTAGAGACGCGTTTAGTGAGGAGACAAGAAGCGAACATTAATAGAAGAACGAACTTGATATATCAACCAAGTTTTATATCCATTAGCTATACAGAACGCATCCCTTATTCCCAATGTATGTACATAATGTAGCTTTCTTGCAGTTGATGTATGTGTATTAGTGAAGTCAGTCATGCATCCATCTCATCTATCCATCCGTCTTTTTTCAACTATTTCTTTTTTTTCGCTTCGCCTTTTCCTTTTTCCATGAGGTTGCTGGTTTGCTCTGAATGGCATCACACAGGAATAAAGTAGCATCAAGAAGAGATGAGGCTAGGCGAAATGCAATGCATAAATGTGCCTCTCAGAAGAAAAAAATCTCGAACTGCCAAAACCAACTTTTATCTTTTACAAGAGCCAAGGCAATGGCATTAAGGGAAAAAGTACTTGTTTTTTTCAATAGATACTTTTATATATGTACATATATATACTAACATACCACGCATTCCAGTTTTATATCTATACGGTAGAAGTAAGTAAAAATTGTGTATAAATGTTGTACGTGCAATGTACAGATACATACATATCTACTTGTATAATATGTATGTACGTTACATATATTCCTTTCGCTGGAATATTTTATATGAGATAATGCACTTGTCTGCTAAAGTGGCTTATCATCCTAAAATGAATGTATCAAAGACGAGTCTGCTCACTTCTTATTCTAATGCATGTACATATAGTGGTTAAACACGGTATAAATCACATCTGTAGTTTTTTACTCGATATGCTTCCTTCCACACACAGCCAGCCATCATAGATGATATTGTTGACTCAACCTCTGCTTAAAGCTCTCTCTGCTTGTTTAGAATTTTTCAAAAGACGAAGTGAGTGAGAACATTTCGGACTAACAAGAAAGGATGAGAATAGGAATAAAGAAGTCAAACAGCCGGAAAGTAGGAATGCATAAGCCGTCATCAGTAAAAAAAGAAGTAAAAACGACGAAAATTTGTGTGTTGAAAAGAGAGCTACGAATTTTCATACGGATATTAGATTTACAGCCTTCTGTACACTACACTAGTGTAAATCACATTGAAAGAAAACACACACATACGTTATCCATTCATACTAACTAGCCTTATGTACAGCAATGTACAAGAATATGTTGATGTAACGGAGGAAATTGCTTTTCAAATGCATAATATCAACAGTCAAGTACATCACCTGCAGCAATAAGGCTTGAAAATGATAAATCCACCATAACCAATTTGCATAGGCATGTACATATATGAACACTTCGCAAGGCATATGCCTTTCATAATTTGCCTTGCATATGTGTTTGCAACTTTGTGTGTTCTATTTATGCAAGTGTGTATATACTTACAAATAAAAATGTATTTTGTACCTAGAGACTCTCAAAGAATAAATAATAATATAACAAGAGTCTCTTTTTTCAAAATGTAAACAAGATTGAAATGTTGATATTCAAATGCATACACCCAATCATAATTTGATGTACAGGAGTCAGACATGAATAATGTGATTTGATGTGATGATTAGCAGAGTAATCAACAAAGTCAAAGAACAAGGTAAAATTCACACCTTTCAAGTAGCACCATATACCATAACCAGCCATTGTAGAATACTATTATACAGCAGCAAATGTAAAGTAGCCTGCAGGAGAGTGGTAAGTGCAGAATGAGATCTTCCGTTTGCCAAAGAATACAGAAATGAAAAGTAGAATCGGGAGCCAAGCAGAATAATCATAAGCCGTGAAATGCATATGTATACTTTTAGTATATAAAAGAATGTTGAGCTTTAAAAGAATATAAAGTTTTTTACCAACTTGAACCACACAATGTTCGTTAGAATACCCACACAACCCTTATCATGGTTTTCATTACAGCGTTATTTTTTACTTTGCCTTAAACTTCTTTCTATCTCAACCGTATCAAAAAAGTAATACTGGGGAGCAAAGTGGTAAGCAACCAGTCGACACATTAGCCGTGATATTACGTATCACATTGTTGTCTACATATTTGTACTTGTACCACACATGGTACACAAATGAGTATTTACAAATAAGTGTTTTTTTACATATAAGAGGTAAAATCCATATTTTATAACTATTTATTTGTACTTGTACAAGTACATTTTATATTTGCTTATTATTATTACTTTACAAAGCCAAACTCTAATTTGATATGCATAGTCCATCACATATAATTGAGCCTGTGTGTGTGTGGGAGCGAAGCAAGAGAAAAAAGTCAAATTGCTAAGAAAAGGAGTAGGTATTAAAATATTATAGAGGCAGAGAGCGAGTAAAACATTTTTGTGTTAAAAAGTACATAGTGAGACCGCACCACACCACACAGTCATTCCGTCAGCGTCAGCCATCAACAGTCAAGCCTTAACAACCTTGTTTTTCCACACATATTACACCTCACCACATTTCACATATAAAAATATTACTCTTCTCTCTCGTCTCTCCCTAGTCGTTCGTCAGTCGTCTACTCTGAAGTAGTTAGAGGAAACAACATTTAAATTAACGATGAAGCATGTAATTGATGTTATTTAGAGCTGGCGATAATGCACACGTTTACATACATCTGTTTACCTAACCGTTTGCGTTCTCACTTTTTTCTCTCTTGCCTTCCACATTATTATTTTACAGTCGTTTATTGCTGCATTGAACATTTTTTAAATGTTTGAGCTGTAGTTGGGGCTTGCCAGGCTGTTCTATGGAACTGCCTTGTTATATAATGTATACAAGGTATATAAGTTTTGTTTGTTTTTTATCTGCTGTATCATAAGCGTAACATATCCATTGGTTTTTTGTGCTCCAAGCTCTGTGTGCACACTTGCTCCATTCGGTAAAGTATGTCTTTTTTTACTCAAAAGCCGAGTTACAACTTTTCATTCAACTCACAGCTCTGTCATACAAATAAATACACGATTGAATTATTGATATTTCCTGCTTATTATGGAACTGCCAAGATTTAAGTGATTTTTTAAATGTATATATTACATACATACATACGATGAAATTAGAGGTTACTCTAGGTTAAATGGGAAATTTATCACTACTAATAATCGCTTCATTTCAACCATCGCATTCATATTTCTTGGACGCCCTCTCGACATATAAGAAATGATAATTAAAGGAATTAATAAATATGGCAAGGTATTTTTTCACTGTGTTCGCTAATGACTTACCGAATGTCTATTATTAAGCTTGTACAAAAGGAAGGATGACGAAAATTATGACAATGATTGTTTATCCTGATTTGTATTGCGTGTGTTGTTTTCGATACCATCGTTTTTCTTGCAACTTTGCCATTACAGTCAGCCTGAGCTTGCAGAGGACATTCTAATATAAAATATAGACAGAGTGAACGTGCCCACTTGAAGCGCACACAGTAGCAAAGTAGCCCGAGTCAAAATGCAACCGTTAAGCTTAATGAAAGTAGCTTCATAAATGCATTCATAAATTTTGTTCTTTTGAGCGCATGCTATGAACATTTACTCTGTAAAAAATGTACTCGTTATATGTATATTTTACTGTAAGCACAAAGAGCAACACGACAAGGTCTCTTATGTCGGTCCACAGGGTTTGTTAAAAGGATTTTTTGATATGAATAAAATACGTAATCTGAGCCAAGCTGCTCTAAAATGATCAAGTTCAAACTGAATTGAAAGGCAAATACGGTAAAATGCATAAAAACCTATGTGAGTGGAAATCCTTTTCATCTCATTTTGTCAAATCTGGCTTTTGTTATGATTCGTGCGTACATACTTTACTCGGTATCCTTCATACTTACATCAAACAGATAAATAAGGATGGGTATAAAAAAGGTGCCGTGTTGATTTAGAGAAGCTGAGGAAAGAAAACAACCCAAAAAGGAATGACGATGATGATCATGAATCCATAAAGATATAAATGCATGCAAATATATACACCGACAGGATCTCTTTTGCTTTAGTATTGTTATTAATATAAAAACTGATCTAATCCTAAGCCATATCCGTACATTCCTACATGTGTCTGTATCTATCTAACTTATACATACACTAATATTGTTAGGTAGGTAGGATTTACAGGTTTATGAGTCTTTGTTTATCCATTATTTATGCATGAGCTGCTTAAAATCTCCTTCTTCCACCCATTTGATTTAACATGCGGAGAGAGACGTGGCTGAAATGTGAAATAGAAGAAGAATAAGACAAGACAACAAGAGAAAAAAAGAAGATGAAAGCTTGTTTCCATTAAATATTACTTTGATTTGAATTGAAGACTTGTCCAAAGCTATAGATTATTCGATGGGCTATTAGCGTATTGTATTGTGTGTACTGTTGTATGAGTGATTTTTTGGCTTGTATGCCTAAATATGAAAAAGAGGGAGTGAAGTGAAGAGGAGAGAGAGGCAACCAGTTAATTGGAGCTTGATCTTGATTGAATAAAATTACAAGGGGGAAAATCATCATTTTTATCGATTATCAGCAGGAGCAAATGATGTGTTTTGTACTGGTTTGTCTGCTTTTTTCAACTACTCCACTCAACACAGATAAAGGGATTTAGTAGTTTTCCCATAGAAAAGTTTGGTTTTTAAATCAAGTCACAAAAGTGGAATCACTTTTGAAACTACCATTCACACAATATGTGTCATAAATCACTTTTTGTTGAATTTTTAAACTAAATAGTTAAACGAATAAAATTATCGTCTTTGAAATATTTTGCTTTAATTTATAAAAAATGGGTATTTTTATGAAGTTTTTAAAAAGTAATATTTACAATGTTAAAGTTTATGAGACCATAAATGATTTTTTATACATATCTCTGAAAGGACATACGTGTAATTCAGATCACTCGTCGTAGTTTTGGAGTTGTATATTCGAAGATAATTTACCGTCACATAGTATGTATGTAAGAATTGCATTTCCTTGTTGTGTCCAGAGTAAAAACAATTTTCACAACAATCGCACTTATTGATGACCCGATATCGTGTCTGTTCGGAATGTACATAATGCATATTAAATGCTAATTTCACTACAATCGTCATTCTCTCAGGAATACAACATCTGTTATTAAATCAATTCCAATTTATTCAGCCTCATCTGAACCTCTTTCCTCCTTGCGGGTAATGCATGAGTCTTGTTATGCTACAAAGCATACATCCCCTTATTCGTACATACAGTTTTTGGGCATTACACACATACATAATGATTATTCCCTTGCCAATTAATGATCGTGTGCGTAGAAGGCGGTTGAAAAGGATTTAGTAGGGTATCGGGCCACTGCCGCCGTTGTAGCAAAAAGATTAGGATACAACTGAACACTTCTTTTTTACAATATAAAATTAATGCAACCTCCACAGCATCATGTACCCTACATTTTCAACTATTATGATCATCATCACGTCACATATCGCCTATCTATTTAATCATCTATCATCACGGAAACGTTTTCCAGCGTGATTCCGTCTACACTAAATCCTCCTAAAACCCTACCTCTCACCATGCTTTTCACAAACCAAAGATAATAATGCTTATAGCTTAGCAATTATTCACGCATACAGTCTTAGCAACATTTTATATACTGACCTGTGATTGAGTACATAAAATTTGATATTACTAAAGTACAAATTAGTTTTATAACGACTCAGCTCCTCCGCAGGTTTTCACTTCTCCAATCTTGCTGCTCAATAACAGGATATATATCCGAATAGAGAGCAAAGGAGCAAAACTTTCAGAATAGATTACTGCATACTGGAATCTTTAGGCGTATACGTGATATCCATATTATATCCATGCATATTGTACATACTTTACTTATTTCTATCAGACAAGTCAAGTCCACTGACAGACTCCTCTCTTGGAGCGTTTATATTTGTGGCAGGATAATAAAATATAAACACAATATGAACCTTTTGTAGAAAGAGAAGCCATAAAGCAAACTCCTGCATCCCCCAAAAAAAAGTTATGGGTTTATATATCATGTGGTATAAAATATACGTAAAAGTCTTATATCTTTTATGTGCATGTGTGTGTGTACTATGAAACATCCATTACATTATCATTCTCACTACTAGCTGTCTACTAGGAGGCAAGCAATGTAATGCTATTTTATTACATTCAAAAGTAACTTGGCTTTGCTTGCTTTTTAGTTGGGTTCTTCTCCGGTGGACTGGAGAGTGAACTTGAGAGAGAGAGAGAGAGAGCTGAGCTGAGGCTCTATATCTCGTCTTCTCTTTGCTACTTTTTCCCTGCGTGTTTTCTGTTCTGTATAATATTGCTGCTGACTCAAGTTAACATGAAAACTGTGAGTGAAAAGCCTAGCTGGAAGCAATGTATTTGAAGGAATACGGATGGACAATCTCATTCACCTATGGCTTATTACTTCTCTGAGTAAAGGAACTGAAAGAGCAGCAGGAGAGAGGTAAAGAGAAGCAGCAAGCAATAAGCTGAAGAAGACTTTTAAATGTGTTTTTCCGAAAGCTGCCTGCAATCTCCATCGAGGCACCACCAAAACCTGCAATCTCCTCGCCTTCAACTTACATTTCCAAAGTTAGATAGGGGGAAAAGCATAGCATTACTAATATGTAACTCACATAGCAAGCTGAAGCCAAGTGAAGTTGGTCTTGGTATCTGTAAAAAAAGTAGCAGTGGTAGAAGTAGTTATGAGTCGATGTGTGTAGTTCTTTACAATGATATTTCCTTCATTTCATCTGCTCCTTTCTTCCTTTCCATGTTGTTCCTTGCAGAGGCTCTTGTTACTTTGCTTTTTCTTCTATGCCTCTTTTCTTGCATATCAGAGTCTACTACTCTTCTTCCACCACATATCTAAAAAAACGGCTTCTCTTCTCTCCTTATATAATGCCTTTACATAAGCTTCTCTCCATTCCTTTTCTTGCTTATGTTAGTAAGTTTTCCGAGTCTCGCCTTTTTCTCCTCTCCCTTTCTTTTTTGTGTATGTATTTCCATCTCTTTGCTTTAGCTTCTGCTGAGGCTGAAAAGAAATGAGAATGCTTTGGGAAAGGAAGGAAAAGAGAAGACGAAGCATAACAAGTAAGAGAAGCACGTTGATAGTATGATAGTTAACTTGACTTGAATCTTCTTCAACAGTTTTTCTTGAGACATAGCTCTTGAAGTAAGTATTGCCGAATTCAGTAGGTATATAAATATACTTATGAATGTACATACATATACTTAAGGGAAAAAATGCTTTACTTTAATGCTACCGTGCCATACCATGCATTTTACTTTGGTAGTTTTGTGTAGATAAAGCTTCTGGTCCCTGCCTTTATGCTTTGTTCACTGTATTCTCAACAAATTCTCTATTGGATTCACTCCTTCCTCCTCCATCTGGGTAGCTGCTGAATTCTTTTGCTTTGACCATCAACATTTTATTCTTTTTGGGTTTCGTGGTGATAACAAGAAAATTGAAGTGATAGTGGTATTCAGTAGCATAGGAGTGCACATTGGTTCCGATCTATGAATTACAATAGGTATTCCCAAATGACCACATCCCATTCTGTATGCTTTGTCAAATTATCGATAGATATTCGCCTCGAGAACTCGATTTATGTAAATGTCATTTAGCAATGTTGCGTGACCTGGCCCTTGGTGGCCTACGCGTGACCTGCTCTTAAATGCTTTAGTAATTAGTTGATTTAGATTTAAAATGATCCAAGATACACAAATGAAAATAGCATAATTATGTATGTTAGGGGCTCAGAACACATCGGGAACGCGAACGGTCAAAATAACCGCACTTACCTCGTATGAAAAGACAAACATTTTTCTCACATCATTTGCTACTAATCTGTTCAAAATTGTTTTTTTTAATTTTTGCCGCATTTAATACTACCGCACGTCTTCCTGTATAAGTCTTCCTTTTATAAGTGTTTTTATCTGAGCTGTATTTTCTAATCTTAAGGGTAACATTCAAATTGAGAAATCAAGGCTTAATTTGGCTTGACATGTCAAAACTAATGCAATTGCCTTTTTTAAACAGTTGACCATTTCATAAGCATAAAAATGACATGTTGGTCACTAATTCCTTTCACCAGAACTAGTAAAAGCATCCAACGGAGCAGATTATTTTTACACCGTTTTACTCCAAACATTTTCTTCGAGATACAAACTTCAAAACTTCTTTTGTAATTGTTAAAAAAAAGCTTAGAGCTATAAATATACAACAAGAAACTTTGTCTTAATTATACTATTACATAGTAACATCAAGTCTCCCAACAATTAATGACTCATTTATAAAAACGCCGCATTAAATCCTGTAAAAAACTCATACATGCCAAAATACATTCGTAGCTTATGAATTCTGCACAAAAGCAATCAAGGATAATGACACCCTTATGTATGAAATTTTGTTTACACGCTTGCTTTTGCTGTTGCGCCTTACTTTGTACTTCATCCTTTTATGTAAAGAACCAACATGTCGTTGGCAAGTTTGGCATGTTTATGCATGCATCATGTCGGGCGAAGTTTAAGCCCACAAAAAGCCAGGCATCACCATATTTACACATGACGACAAACGTATGCACCCGTTCTTTCATTCTATATGCGCCTTGTGTGAGAGCCTCGATGCTATATGGAAGTGTTTATGTAGCCCTGCTGAACTGAACTCCTTTACGCTTTTCTACTCCTTCCTTCCTCTCCAGTCACCACTACACATTATATGGCGGCGCTGTGATGTGATGCATGCATATAACACCATTGAATTCAGCTTTTCAATGAAGACAGCTTCACAACTGGAAAATACCGGAAAGGCAACGCTTTGCAGTAAAAGCTTGCCTTATGCACTAAACTAAACTACAGCTATTGAGAAATACAAGCAACTAAAAAAAGGATTCATATCTCTATATTTTCTCTCTACGTATGTATACGATGAGTTTGTCACTGTGCACAAAGGGATCTTCAGTTTTATCATCCACTTTTTATGCTCCGTACATTTGCAGTTAAGGCTGTTATTTGCTCTCCATTCCGTGCCTTGTCTGATTCTCCATTCAAGTTGCCCGTGGTGAATACTTGCCTGTGAGATTATACAACGTCATATTCCCACCACCACCGAGTAGTCTTTTTTATACTGTATATTGCAGTACAATATTGCTAGTTGCTTCCTTGTTAACGTGCTTTCAGATCTCTCTCGCTCCTTTCCCTTCCCCTCCTTTTTCCTATATGTCGACAAATGGTACATTATAATGTGTGAGCTAGCGCTAACCTTACTCTGGGAAATATACATAGCAGTAGTATTTAAGGCAACAAAGAGAAAATGAAAAGAAACCTTTAGCCAAAAGCATCCACACCAAAGCTTATACCAACAAAGTACACTGAACCGAGAAAAAGTAAGTTTAGGCTTGGCCTGACAAACTGGGAACTTATATGGCCAAGTTGAATACATGAAAATACCAGGAATGAATATAAAATGTATGTATGATTGAAGTAATATGCATTTTGCTCATATCTAAAGCACTACTGTAGTCTGCAATGCTATTACCAAGTCACTCTTTTTCCCTCTGTTTCACCAAGACATTTATAGCCATTTATGAAGTTGAGAAAGCAACTTTATGGAATTTTCAGCATGTACCGTCTTTCTGTCTTTACCAGAGAATATATTTTTTAAAGTAGTATTGATGTGTGCCCATACTTATAAAGTAAATGCCTTTCTTAGTTGTGAACTTTGAAAGATGGACTGCATTTTAGGGAAACTGGTGTTATATCCGTTGAAAATCGTTTATTGAAATTGCAATGGGAAGTGGAAACGCAAAGCTTTATTACTACAGATTCGTTCCTAGTCAATTTGGTTTTAACAGAGAACAGATACACGTAGAAATAGAAGCCACGGTTTTCTCTGAGAGAAGAAGGGGACTCTGTGTGTTTGACTGTAAAGAGAAAGAGCGAAATCACATACAAAAAGCAACTGAGCCAACTTAC
>JAHZNG010002378.1:0-11786 GCA_027744375.1 Orchesellides sinensis
TCCCCAAGACCAATGGGGGATTGCAACTTGTTTCTAGCATTTTTGTTGGTTGAAAGATCAAAATATGTTGATTTACAAAAAAATAAACGGAAATGGTTTGATTTACGAAAATCTCATCAGTATGAATAGTTTTGCACCAACCATGCTACGCATATATGACAGTTGATCTTCAAATTGTTTGCAGTATCCATTTTTTATTAAAACTGACTTCAATAATACAGTAATGTCAAATTTCGTGGTAACCATTGGCTAATAAGGCATAAAAATTACAGTGATTTTCCGCTCGCATTTAGGCTGCGGTTGCGGTGGATGCATTGGACCACTGTGCTATTGTCTTCTTAAATAGCCTTCATTGTAATCAGTGACCTTTATCCAGGTTGTGGAAAAGTTTTATAACGCTGGAGGTACATGCATACAAATACTCATACACGTACAGCAGATGAAGTTGGCGTCAATTGGCAATTCAGCAGAGATTTCATGCATGTTGACTACAATAATCCTTATTGCTACAAGCTTTAGTACCACAATGAAGCCAGTACTTTGCCAAGATGAGGAATATTCTTACACAGACGAGGAATACTATCAGCTTGCTGCAGAGTATCAAGATGACCTTCCAATGCCCGCTACTGACGAGAGCACAGCACTGCAAGACTCTGAAAGTTATATGGATCCTCAAGATGAGTCTTTTTCTGCTCCAGCTGGTGACGTTGATGATAACATGAAGCAAAATCGTGGTGGTATGCTATAAAAACCTGAAATGGTCTATAATAAAAATTGTATATCAAAGCATTCAATTTATAAGTGACATGTAATTATGCATTTGTCATCCTGATACACTTATATAATCAATCAACAGCAAAAATCCATTTTCTTTTAACACTTTTACGACTGGTTTCTATTAATTTTTTGCTTATGTCAGCATTAGAAAAAGATGCTAGCTCATCGCTATCATTAGAGGGAAAAGGTGGTGGTGAGGAAAGTTATGCAGAGATGGCTTCCAGGTTAAAATGTGATAACCCCTGGTTTTGGAATGCTTTTAAATGTACTTGGATTGATAAGAAAGCCAACACGGTTGGGAAGAGAACGGAGAGAAATGCAAAGACGTCTGCGTGGATACTAGCCACTGTGCTGGGAACGGTTGTGTTTTGGATTTGTAAGGTCACATTGAACTTTTCTTAAAGATGGAATTTTTAAGTAATCTAGATTATTACATTATACAGTGGTTTTTATCCTTTTAAGGTGGACTGTATTGTCTTTACGCGTGGAAATTTAGAAACAGGGGGAGGTTGAACAAGCTCAGAGAAAAATACGCTCCTGGTCGAATAGTGTTAAAGAATGGGAAAGTAAAGCGGTATCAGCCATCTGCAGATGAAGTAGAAGCTTATGAGGAGCTTATCAAAGCGATTATTATTCAAGAAGCTTTTTAGTTTTTTAATGGAAGGATTGTATTGTTTCAGGATTGAATATTGTTCATATAAATATTTGTTAAAAAGAGGACGTAAGGCAAGTGCAGTTCTGTTCCCTGATTTGAATTTCAACTTACATAATACCATCTTATCATGATTGGAATTCATAAATAAATGTTTACTCATGCAGAGGGTAAAAAACATGGTCTGCATACTCATAAGCTTTTACACGAAGGAACACAGAATGCAAGATATAAGTACAGTGCGTATATGCAAAGAACCTCATCACTGCTCCAAATGACAGTTGTTCCCTGTTCCATCATTGAAACCAAACAAAAGCTTTAAAAATCTCTAAACTTTCAGCCGGCATATGATTTGTTGTTACTCTGTTGTTATTGAGGAATATAATATAGTATACATACATGTTATACATATACATGTATAGTTTATGTTCACCCATCCAAAAACACATCTTCCTTGGTTTACACGCTCATCATAAACCATTTTCATGCTGATTATGGGAACCATTGTATATTTACATCAGGAATCAGGACTAAGTCATTGTAGGAGTATATGGAAGTAGGTAGGTAACCCAACGATATAAAGATGCTGAATGCTCGTAACAGCTTATACGTATAAAAACAGACGCATACAGAGATTCAGGTACATATCCTACGATACACCGGCTATAAAATGAATGCATTTTATTTCATATGCAGAAAATCAATAAAACAAACCTGTGTGTGTCATTAAAATCATTTAATACCAAGCTACCACAACAAATAACCCTTTTTCGGAGGGTTTTCAAATATAAAGGTGTACTTATATGAGTGTAAATCGTAATAGTATACGCTTTACATACACAAGTGTAATTAAACATAGACAACCTAACATTAGAAAATATTCTTCATATCATTGTTCTGCTTCGTTCTCATGTAATATTGCATGATCTATGCTTGTTGATCAGGAACAAGAACCAGCGAGTCAAGTTGAAAGTCCAAAAACTGGTATTTTAGCATTAAATCCCATATTGGGTCTCTTCTCCGTCTTGTTGCTGAACAAAAACTGGCTAAACTTGTATTCACATTGCAATAAGCAGTATCGAATCCGAACTGAATTTGATGTATGTAAGTCCTAATGCAACAAGTAAAGGATATCTGTATTCTTAGGTTATGCTACGATTCCATCCAATCCACAATGTGTAGTTTTATATTACACACATCCAATACCTCTTTTCTCCTCCTCCTCTTCTTCTCACACTGTGATTTTAATAAAAAAGAAGCTGAAGGGAGATGCACTATGATAAAGCTACCATAGACATAAAGCTGTTTTTGTTGTACAACGTTCTTCTTCTGTACTAACAATCGTAACATTATTCAACTTAGGCATGTACATAAACAGTGATATTCTACATCATTGTATTCAATCTTTTTGACAGAGGAGCATCCCCGTCATTGCAAAAAGGAAACAAGTTGGTTGTGTTGTATGCATATAACACACAGTCATTACGTTTCGGAATAATAATTATCAACCATCATATTTTAATGCACTACTGGCCGCTTCGACCACTACAACTACTACTGTGGTTCAATTCCCATCATCAACATGCATAATAGTTTGAAAATCGTAATCATCTTGTGTTATTTCTAGGATATAATGGTCACACGCAGTTATAAATAAAAAGACTACTACCGACATCATAACTGAAAACTTCATACATCCCTTTTTGCGATTGATATTATATTTTATGTATATGGTAAAGTGTATTTAGTTTTATGTGCATTATTGCCTTACTTTACTTTAAAAACTCATCATCACCAACATAGCTTAACTCACAACATTTCAGTCAGTAGTCCGTCGCAGTTCGCACAAGAGGCTTAAGTCATTTATAAATAAAAAACACAGCGAGAGAGATCTGATCTCGTTGTCAAAAAAAGGACACAGTTCTACTCACGCTATGCTACCAAACCAAGTCAAAGAACTTTATTCTAGTTTTGAAAAGAGAAAATCATAACCAAAGACGAAGAAATAATTTTTACTAGTGAGATTATTAACATTGCGTTTCTTTTAAAAATTCTACATGTTTTACAGCTAAAGCTTAGCTTAAGAAACCATTATAGTTTTCCCTTGTCACTCATTAATACAGAGTGATGCATAAGAAGATTGATGACAATCACACAAAAAAGTTTTCAAGTGTTTCCTTATGTGAAACGAAAAAAATCCATTTGTCTTGCATCGATCTTCAAACAGAACGGTATATTTTTAAAGCTTGTGTTTACTCCGTGTGACAAGTTCCTCCAAGAACATTTTTAGTCGTTTAGTAAAAGGTATAGTTGTGATCCGAAAGAAAAACCCTAAGTTTCTGTTCAATCAAGCATGAAAACGCTGTTCTCTTAGGATTTATGTACAACAAGTACCTTTACAGAACAAATATCTAAGAAAATCTTCTGGACCCTTGCATCGTCTGGACCTATTCTCACAACTTGTTTCTTTTTGGACCCTTGAACTCCTCAAGTCTGTCTTGCATATGGACGGATTATAATCACGACATCACGCAGGACATGCATGACAAAGGAGAAAAAGAAGGATCAGCATGAGGGAACTAGCAAGTAAGCCCACAGTAACAAGTAAACTTTATGTAGAAAAAGGGCCATAGGGCATCATAACCATAACATTCATCCAGAAAGGATCACTACAGAAAACACATTTTATTACTGCACCAACCTCCATTCCTTGCACAACTGCATATATATCAGAGCTATCCTTATCATTCTCAAGACAAGTTCTAATGCTCTGGAAGAAGCTCAACAGCATTGCATCTCTGAACAAGTTGATCTGACGACTCTCCATGAGCATCTCAGGAGTTTTCATGCTTGCTCCTTTACCAACAACATACTCATATCAAGTCAGGCAGTCATCCCGACTCATCTTGACTCTTCAACCCTGCTTATCATATTCTTCTCCATCTCCACTTTTTTCGTGGCAGGAGTCATCCTCACATCCCAATGATTTCTACAGACGATAGGAGCCCCTCAGGTCGTGACAACGCCACAGCCAGGCTCATCACTCCAGCAGTGAATAACAATAATACAGGAGAAAATAGAAGTCAGTTTTATCAGTTTGCTCCATCGTCTGCAGCTATAACTCCATTATCCATCACCACCACCCCACCACCACAACCCCCACCCCTTCAACAGCAGATTGTTATACGAGATCCGTCTCCTCCAACAGTTATTCAGAATCAAATTAGTAATACTGTTGCAAATGTAAATTCCAGTGGGCAATATGGATTAACAGACTTTATCCAACACCATCTAAGCTCCCGTATTATTCCAAAGTTAGGGTCGATTGTCAAACGGTTCAGTCTCAACTACAGTGGCGAAGGGTTGCTGAGTGATAGGCAGCGTACGAGGACTGTCCGGGTCGGAATACGATTCCAAGTTCAAGTCGACAGCTTTGTTAATAACAGACGTGAAGACAATAATAGGCCACGAGCAATTCTTAGAACTCAGTCAGCACCTGCTGTGCATGTGGAGCAGTTGGATAGTGGCTTTTCGTCACCAACTGCTGATGTCCTTCCACAAAATACAAATAATAGACAGTTAGCAGCTATAGAATTTAATAAAAGTAGTAATAATATTAGTAATAATTCGTCCAATAGTACTGTAGACTGTTGTGGTGATAACTATTTGGCGTCTTCCGGAGCGTCTTCAGAAGCTGGAAGTCCAGTTCTGAACAGGAGACAAAGTTCTGCCACCCTTGCATTTCATAATCGCATTAACCAAGCGCTCAACTTATACCGTAACCAATTGGTCTCCTCTGGGTCACCACCAGATTCACCGTATTTGAATCGAAGGTCAAGTGTTCAGGTTTACCGACGGGGGAGTGCTACCCCAGAAAGATCTAGTAACTTAATTCCTGAAGAGGAAGGTCAACCCCCAGTAACCAACAACATGGAAGATTCTTCATCTTATCAAGTGCTCCGTCATTTCCCTGGTAAGTCTAAAAAATTGCTTTCTGATTTAGATTAATCATAGCTAGTTTTCGTTGTGAGATCATCCCGATTTGCGTAATCCTCACAGTCAATGGCCGTATAAAACACTCCTCAAAAATATTTCTGGATAAAAACATACATTTCTTTTTATGAATTGATGAAAGTGAACTTGGCAAACATTCTGTACACATGTTACTTGATTATCAGCAACGATAACATCACAGGCATTTCAGTACCAATCAAGCAGTTGATAAGTTCCATACTAAAATATCAATCTAGTCAACACAGTCAACAAGCCTTTGTGTGAAAATTTTTATCAGAGGTCATGACATTCCCCATAGTTTTTGACCGGCTTGGTACGCCACTGTCATTTGCAGTTTACCACAGTGTTAAGTAAGCCATTGATGAAGATGAGATGGTTCATGCTGATTAATCGCACAAAACGAAATTAAATTGAATGTTGATTAGCCTCAAGTCATTTATGGATGTGAGAACATGTGTCACAATTCAAGTGTAATATTTTAATAAGGTAGAGATTATGTATGTAAATCATTTTGATTTTCTTTCAACTGTATATTTCTAAGCACATGTATACCTATGCAACCTCTATATTTTATCTAATTAATCTTAATCGTCATTACAGGAAATACATTATATCAAAAGCAAAGGGTAGCTAATTTCTCTTGCATGACTACGATTTCAATAGTTGGCCAACCCAGATTAGACGAATATGCATTAATACAGCACTACGAATTAAATATAATACCCTATGATTAATGATTAGAGTAGCTAATTTCTCTTGCATGACTACGATTTCAATAGTTGGCCAACCCAGATTAGACGAATATGCATTAATACAGCACTACGAATTAAATATAATACCCTATGATTAATGATTTTGTGCGGTTTAATTGATGTTTCAAAAAGAAGTTTGCAAAAATTACCCAAATCTGACAGGTTTCCTTTCAGTCATGCAATATTTTTGGTTGAATGATTGCATTGTTTTTGTTGATGCTGACTTTTCCCTATAAGTTGATCCCAAACTTAAGAAAATAGTATTCTCAAACCTAGATTTTCCTTTAAAAAATACGTAATTTATGTTGGGGAAAAATTGAAACGGTTAGACTGCAGAGTGCAGATCAAACTTATGATACTTGCATGCATGCAATTCATATATTGTAGCCAATCGCATGGGGTAATTGGTAGTTTTTAAAGTGGGCATGGTCATGAGATACATCTTTCCTATTGGTCAGTTAAGTTTGTGATTAGGTAGCTTATGTAGGTCTGTAATTTCGCAAATATCTTTTGTTTTCAATACGATTCTGAAGTCATTACATTTGTGCAAAAAACCGTACACATAACTTGAGAACGAAAAGCATACAATGCCATAATGGTCTCATCTCACAACTTCGTCGAATGTCTGAGTCTGAAGTTCTACCCGGTGATTTGCAGAGTTAACGAACTTGAAACAGACCTAAAAGCACGGTGCGGTGTCTATGCACCAGTAGTTTGTGTTGCAATCAGCGTTTTTGCTCGTTTTATGATTAAAAATCGCAGTCTGAAATGACAAACGAGATCTCAACTTAATACTAACATATTGCAAGAGTCTCTTGAATGAGACTTAAACAAAAGTATACATAAGTGTAGTCATAAGTCATTTATTTTGAAAACTATACATACCGGTTAAAAACATTAGATACAAATATATCAGATCAGGCTTTAATTTATTATCTGCAATTCCTCCATACAGACTCTAAACCCAGGTTGAAAATAGATAAACATTATTAACCTAAACACATTTAAGAACTTGGAACATGGGCTTTCTTTTGATCAACTTACGTAAGTTAAATGGGAGCTTTAAAGAAGACAAGTTTTTAAATGTTTACCTGATTTATGCATGTACATACTTCCTTAGTATCTTTAGTTATTATTATCAGGGTCAGTACAACTTTTAAAAAATTACATTTTAATTATGGGCCATGTGGTACATGTATTAATAGCTGTACAAATGAGCAATCCGGAAAAAACTAGATCTGCACAAATTCGTTTGTCAACAACACACGCATCTTTTCACGCATGCCGTACACACATGCATTCACCAATCCATTAAGCCATTTAAGCAGTATAAGGCTAAAGTATACCTCTATTTTTGACTCAGTATAGTAAATAGTACAAGACAAAGTCCAAAGAGAATGAAATGAGGCAAGGATAACCCTTTATTTCCTTATCGCGGCTAATGTTTCACATGCACAAAATACTATGAGCGAACAATCATTGTGACTCTCATCATCATCACCGCCGGTCGTTTCAGTTGGACTTTGGACCAGAAAAGTCCAATCATGTTAAATATACATACTACGTTACATGCCACATTGCAATGCCGGTTGACGAGCATGTTTCGATCACATGGTTGCTCACCTGCATTCTTCTTTTTTTCTGTCTACAAAATAATCAATATCAACTATCGCGTCTCCAAATGTTTTAAGTAGATAAAAAAGTATATACCTACTCAATACAGAGTACAAGAAAGAGTTTGATGTATGTATGCCATAATGCCACCTTGTATAAAAAACAATACTACCGGCAGAAGATGATAGTATTTTTCCTGTTGGTTTTCAGGCATTGTTGTGGTTTTTGTATTTACAAAACAAAAAGCAAATATATCTCTTATGTGTGCATTTTAAACATTTACTCTGTGTGTGATGATCTGATGAATAAACATTATCACAAGTAAATATCAGCATCGTCATGAATTGCACTGGTATCCAACCAGTCAAGGCAAATTACCATACAAAATTCAGTACATTGTTGAATAAAGGTCTATGCATATTAGTTTATGTTAGTTGGTTTATTCTAGATGCATGCCAAAGCAGTGTACACGTTTTATATTTCATGACGATGGTATCAGTCATTGCACTCTTAAACATTCCAAACAAAAAGAATTGATGGAACATTACGGTTAACTAGAAAAGGAAAGAGTTACACTGAAAAAAGTGAAGGGAATTATTTATTTTGTTTATTATGATGACGAAGTGACGGCATATTGTAATACATACATGTAGTATTGAGTCAATTACTAGAATAAACTTTTAAATTGTAAGAATGAAGAGGATTTACATATATGTATGTCTATGTGGACTTTGTACTTGGTCGTCCCAATTTCTTCGGAAGTACGGTCTCAAGTTTGACATGTGCACATGGCATGGATGAGAGTGAAGCCCTTTGTAATGTCCTCGATGGAAATAATATTCTGCGAATGGGAGCACCAATTTTTGTGCTACCTTCACATACTAATATGGTTAAAGGTCTGGAATTATTTAAAAGGGTTGTTTTCTCTTTTCGTAGAATAATGTGGGAAAAATTTAGAAGTTGCATCGCAATAAAAAACATATAGGTTATTATTATGAATAATTAAAAAAATTATGTCTGTGAATGTCTGGACATGTCTGGATTTCACATGAGAACAAGTAGATTAAAAACTCTTTTTTCGATGTCGACTTTTGTCGGCCAGTTTTATGAACCTCGTATGAAAGTTTAAGGTCACCCATAGCTTTGCATCATCATGAAGTACAAATGTATTGTACTTTGAACCTACTACGTCAATTTTTTCTTGCGAAGAGAGGATGGATAGAATATATGTATATATGTATAACATGTCCAGTTTAACATGATGTCTTGTACATTTTATGTGTTATGGTCACGCATAATTTTATAGGTGAAATAGTACGGAACGTTGTAAGTACTTACTTGTGGCAAAGTCATGCTTCTTGAAAATACTCTGATCTCTGCTGGTTCTGGTCTTGTAACATGATAAGATTCATGCCCCTTCCCCTCTTCATCTTTCTTTAGAAATTTTTCAGTCACTCAGGGTGTCTTTTAATATTATATTGCTTGTAGGGCAGTAGAAGCAACTGCTATGTTTGTTTCATTTATACATGTTTATACATACCCATTTAAAAAACGCCTTTATACTAGGATAAGCCTAGAAAGTGAGCATTCAAGAGACACGTGAACAGTTCGTGTTCAAAAAACCTGAAAGGATTGAGCATTGAGGAGATTTTTGAATGCGGACATTATTTTAGGTGTTACATTGAGCATGAAGTGCGTATGTTTGTGGAGTTTTTTAAAATTGAATAACTATAGATGCAATTTATATAAGGTATATAGTTAGCTTCTTTGTAGACTAAATATGTACATGCGGTTTGGTTGTTGCTTTTGTTATTGCATTTTTTTGCTGGTGCGGCAAACATACAATTATCCTGTAGAATACATACGCATAGACGTGACTGTAAACACGTTTCATTGATCAAATTGCGTATGTTGCATCATTGAGAATCACACTGGTTAAGCGTTCATTGTTTCAATCCGCACAATACACATACGCATGTCATGTCCTTCGGCAGTTTTACTTCAAAGTATTTTTCCACTGTGCATGAATTATATCACATTAGCTCGAAAAGTGAAGAAACCCTGCAACATTCATTATACATAATACTATGATTTATAATTTAATAGAACGAGAAGATTTTTTAAACGAGCCGTTTAAAACAGATTTAGTGGTAACTTAATAAATGAACCCACGTTTCTTCAAAAACTGTTTTACAGTACAGCAATTTTGACGGTTATCAAACTTAACTCATTAATTACCTGCTTATTCATTACATTCTATCAANAGAAGATTTTTTAAACGAGCCGTTTAAAACAGATTTAGTGGTAACTTAATAAATGAACCCACGTTTCTTCAAAAACTGTTTTACAGTACAGCAATTTTGACGGTTATCAAACTTAACTCATTAATTACCTGCTTATTCATTACATTCTATCAAGTTATCCTTAACTAAGCTTTAAAATTACAGTTAGGTTTTGAAAAGTCAGTTATTTTATGCAAAATACCATATGCTAGAATGCTATGCGCATACACAAAATCACAACATATGATAACTCGCAGTTTGATTTGATAATATTCATCCAGCCTTCTTGTTCCTTCTCGCCAGTCATTTTTGATAAATTACTAACTGAATCCCAATCTTCCATAGACATAACTTTGACTGAATCATGGAGATAGAAGGAAAATACTGCTTCAATTGCGACTACATCAACTATATCTCTTATAGCCCTTTGCTTTGTTAAGTAAGAATTCAAATAATGTATTGCTTGTATCTGGCAGTCCTCTATTTTGTTTTGGTGGAGGTTGGGCTTCATAATCAATATTACTACAAGTCAGTCGGCATATGCTGAAAGTACGAATATGATGCATTTCAATTTTATTACTTACGAAGCTCTTTTTTGTTGTCTTTGCAATAAACCATAGTCCTTCTTGTTGTGGTCAGTACAAAAATTTGACTTGAGTGACATAATCATCAGAATAATATCCGCTTTCTGTTTTTTCTCTCTTGCTTCCACTTCTGATGAACTTTCTCAGAGAGGGAGCAAGTACAAAGTTCAAAGCTATTCCCAACAATAATGCTCTCATTCATCTTCGTCAATAAGAATATTCCTGTACAACTGTCACTTTTTCAGCTGGTAGAGGCATAAATCTTCTATAATCTTGTGACACTACCATGTATGAGGACCATTTGCTTGGTTTGCTGTTTTACTATGTCACGTTTATTACTTATATGAGCTATATATATGTATTCATTTAGATATTGAACAGAGAATTCACATTCTTATTATGGCTAAATCTGAAATAATTTTACTATAGCACATCTCTTGAATTTGACACATCCTGCATTCTCTTGCCTTTCCAAAGAAATTTTTTTTGTTTAGTTCTAAAAAAGGGCGGAAGCGATGAAAGCTGTCTCTGGAGATTTTAAAAACCCTTTCGGCTTAGTTAACGCAATGCTATATACCTAAAGTAAATCCGTTTCTTTTATATAATCTACTCAACCATACTTGAGCTTTATTATCATGGGCAACGGAGTAAGGATATTTTTTGTGCTTAGTGCTTTGCGATCATCAATTCCAAAACTATTATCGAAAGTCCTGTCATCAAACATCCTATCCGAATTTTTATTAGCATTTTAAAAGATTTTAAGATGCTACCAAAGCTGGCGATGATGTGATGTCTATCATGCATAAAATATCCTTTTCACTTTTTGGTAACGTAGATAAGCTCATTTATGGATGTGTCCAAATGATAACCGATTGATGACTCAGATGTCAAAATACGATAAGAAAATAGTAACTGAATTACATATCACGATTTCTGTTTATCCAGTATGCAAAATAGGTATGGAAGTAATTTATATGCATTTCATCATGCTATAAAATGTCTAAGATTTCGGTTTGTATATTTAAAAGGATATTTATTTAAAGGATGTCTTTGCCTTTTATTTAACCTTAAACTCAAATTATGGTTAAGGACTTTAGCCCCCATAATTAGT
>JAHZNG010002379.1:0-17575 GCA_027744375.1 Orchesellides sinensis
GAGATGAATGAAGCACTTGCTAAGTTGTTTTATCACATTATGAGTAATGCTTGGAATAGATTGTTGGGAAATAGTGCCATTATGATACAATTCAAAATCGGATTGCTCTATGGAATACGTAGCGTCGTTCTTGTAAAAGCTAATTAGGGTATTTAACGTCCTTGTCAAAGGGTCATTCCCTAATGACCTAGATGATGTGTCGAAATATATAATGAATTGACAATATCTTAATTCATTTAGGGTTTGCATTACTGGTGTAGTGTTAGAGTTTTGAGAGAATGTGAAGGATAAAATAATTAAACTGGCAAAATGGGTTATGACCGGAAATAAACAAACTTCAACCATTTTCAACGAAATGACCGATCAGTACATCCCAGCTATTAATATAACTTTTACCTTTTAAATACCTCCCTAAATACATATGCTCGTGTACATGTAGGAGAAAAAGCACAAAGGTTTAGAGTTTAGACCTTTGTATCGTGTGACAATCTTAGATACTAAATTGACAAAACTGACAAATATTCATGAAAGAACTGACATTTCAGGTTTTAAGTATTCACGTGACGTTTGAAGACTTTGAGTTTTAAGCTATATACACCACCGCTATATATACTGAACTGTACAGACATATATTTCAAGCTAAAACTTTTACATATAAATCATACTTTGCTGTGTTTATACATTCATTTCTGAAATAAAAGCTTTTGTAGTCCAAATCCAAACCTATTGAATCAATTTTGCAACTAAATTTCGTGTGACCTTCCCTGTCTTTCCTTTAGATAGTTCATCCACGATATAAACCCCACCACGCAGGTCGCAGGTGCTTGTAGTTTGGCAGTTGGTCTATTATATTTTTAAATTAAAATTAAATTAAAGCTTTAATTAAAGGTCCTAAGAGCTATTAATAAATTGTTATACATAGGACCCTACCATCTGCAAACTTCTTAATGTCCTCAGCTATTCCATCTGAAATTTCTCCCTTCACAGTTATAAAAGCCCTTGGAATACTGCCACCTCCTTCAGGATCGCGGATCCCTACCACGCACACCTCGTTTACACTTGGATGCTTGCTAACAACCGCTTCTAGTTCATTTGGAGAAATCTTACGAGTCATTTGATAATTAGATTTAGTCATCTCCAGAGTTCATTTCGCCTGCATTTCCCAAATAGGTTTAATGCATATCAACAACAATACAGGAAATACACTAAATATACTAACATGATTGTTGAACAAAGTATCAATGCGTCATCTTCTTTCCCAACTTGTAGGGGTGGACATATGCTAACCTGGCAAAAACCGGTGATATTTTTTCATTCAATAACTTTAACTTTAAAAATACCAAACTACTATTCTTATTTGTTCGAACCTGAACCATCATCGGTTTCAAAAAACTCTTGTAAATACTTGAATGTCTCCTGCTTATCCATTACGATTATCTCAATGGACCATGGTACATTCTTAACTGCTTCAAGGCATGTTGCAACTCCATCCATTTTGATCGCACAAAACAAATTTCCATTTGTCATCTTGAAGTCGATTTTTTAACGCTCCTGTTGATATTCCAAAATGTAAATTTAATTTCTTTGAAATCCCTCAATTGGAAAGAATTATTTTGAATGCGAACCTGGATCGTCCTCGGGGTAGGAAGCTCTTCATACACCATTAGCTCTCCAAACGCTTCCGGAAAATGTGAAGCTTGATCATTTCACTTGGCAAGAAAATGACCATATCACCTTTCTGCAATCCTAGTCTGTTGGAGAGGACAAACTACATGTTTTTTAGTTTGCTCACATGTCAATTGAACACCCTTGGCAAAAGTCAGTTGGAAATTATGTCTTATCTGCTATTCTGATTATGTTTTCTGTGAGACAACATAATCAACTGAATTACTTAATTTATAAAAACAGCATTAGTACTAATGACCTAACAATGAGCTTTAGAGGGGAACTGTGCACTCACACATAATTTCATGATTAATGTCTATAAAAACAAAACGCATCTTTTAATTATTTGGTAGACGTGTCATATAGAAAGTCATCAGTCAGTAGGATATCAAAATACATGCATACATACATCTTCATGCGAATCAAATTTTAAAAAGAATTATTTCAATTTTTATATCAGACGACCTCCGTTTGACGTTCGACGATTACTGCGTTATATGAAGTATTTTCTATTTTTAATTATACCTACTCCGGCAAGAAAAGAAAAAACCAAACTTCCGGACATGAATCGAAGTGGTTTATGCCCAACCATAGCGAAATGTTGTTAAAAAATCGAATTATAGCTTAGTTGTCTAAATTAAATTCACAAAGTATTGAAAATGTTATGGTTTGTGGTCAGATATGGAGGTTTTAGGGAATTATCAATGTTAGTGACTAAGCATGGAATGAAATCATCCCAGAAAATTCCAGAGTCTTGCAAACCTAAAACCAAAATGAGTTTTAGTATTTCAGGGACTTTTATCCATGAAAGAGAAGAAAACATCGAAAATTTAACAGTTACAGTTGCTTAAAATTTACGAGAATAAGTTAAAATGGAAGCAAATCGTGCAATAGCTATTGCGTTTCTACTATCTGGGATCTGGTTGGGGATGGTGAATAGTAGTAGTACGGATAGTGCAACGTTAGTATTAAAAAGTTTATATTTCATATATTTTATTGTAATCTTAATGATTTATTCACCACATAATTTCAAAATTGTTTTTGGTCACTAGTTTAAGATCTATTGAGAGCGAGCTTAGGCGAGTGAAAGCGAATTCGGACAGTATTCTAGCGGAGCAAAAGAAGCAGAAGGAATCCACCATCGCTTTGCAAAACGAGTTCAAATGGCTTCACAATGAGCTCAAGAGCTTCAAGAAGACTCTAGGAGACATTGAGATACTTATCAACCGTACCATCGGCAATGATACACAATTCATTCGGGAAAGTCTGACCACTTTGGTCAACAATGTTACGCTGAAAGTGAGCATGATGAATGAATCCACAACTGTTGCTCCTGTCAAAAAGTCATTCAAGTTGTTTTAAAACTAAACAGGCCGTGTAATTCATTTACGCTTAAATATACACTAGCTTTTTAACTTCTACTATTGCAATTATTTGGAGATACAAGAATTCGGTGATTGTAATGCATATAATCAGAATCTTTTAAAGAATTTTGCATTGAATAAATTACGCATGAATGTAATGCAATTAAAAAATGTAAAAAGCCGGGGGGGTCAATGTCGGGTAATCCCCTTCGGTCTGTCATCCCGTATCCCCTTCGGGCATATGCCGTTTCCCTGCATGTTGGTCGGGGATTGTCGCCATGTTTACAGTGTTCTAAGTTCTAGATATAGGTTATCGTCTCAAAGGAACATATAATGCATATATTAAAACCGACACCGACGGGTTGCTGACATAAAACAAACTGATAAAATGTAGGCCATCCCATGAATGAATGAATGGGTTTTTAAATATATTAGGAATATTAAAATGTCTTTTTGGAATGCACATTTAATTCCAATGAACGCTGTAAATAAATGAACACGATTTTGGAATGCTGCCAGTTTGTGGTCTATAAGTTTTTGAACCTGTGTTGTGTTAGTTTCTAAATCGAGTAAAAAATGTTCCGCTTTTTTAGATTTAGGCTCAGACCAAAGCGACTGCTTATAACGTTAACTTTCGTCGTGTATGTTTTTGTCTTTTATTTCATCCTTGTACACACAAGTAAAAAGCCTCTTCCAATTTCAAAGGACATAAGTAGTAGTCCAACAACTGATGCATACAAAGAACAGATTGCAGTGTTACTCATAGTTTGTGACAGAACGTCAGTTACACGGACATTGGACCAACTACTTAAATACCGCCCGTCCGTTGAAACCTTCCCCCTGGTTGTGTCCCGAGATTGTGGAAAGAAGGGAAAGCTAGTTGACGAAATACTGCAGGAAAATTATGCTAAAAATATAACTTACATTAAGGTTCGTCAAACATGGTTGAAATATGCATGATATTCTTATAAAATAAAATCGTTGTTGAAAGCATCTAGTTTTTTCATATAATTTTCAGCATCCCAACTATGAAGCTGTCAAAGCCAAGCTAGAACAAGAAAAGGTTGCACCGCATATGAGAGGATATTTTCATATTGCTCAGCATTTCGGTTGGGCTCTAAATTACACTTTTAACAATCTTAGCTACGACAACGTTATAATTGTTGAGGGTATGTAGATGGCAAACATCAGTTTTGGTAAAGAGAACTAGATTTAACAATGGCTATACATTTTCAAGATTGTTATGTTTGACATTGCTTCACAAAGATCGAACCATTTGGTGCATCAGTGCATATAATCACAACGGCAATCCTGAGCTGATCGATACAAATGCACCTGGTCTTCTACACAGAACAGATTTCTTTACAGGATTGGGGTGGATGATGACCAAAACGCTATGGCAAGAGTTACAGCACAAATGGCCGACCAGGTAAACATAATATACTATTTGTTTTTACAAAGTTGGAATTTACTATATATGAAGAGGGGAGAAAAGGTAAGGTGCAATGTTATTGTGTTGTAACCAGATTTTGGGATGACTGGATGACAGATCCGAACCAGAGGAAAGGTCGTGTTTGCATCCATCCTGAAATATCCCGATCCAAAACTTTTGGAAAGATTGGCGTCAGCAAGTGAGACATTTATTTTCTTATAAATATAATAAAGTTCCTCTGCTTCATATCTTATTTCTACAAAGTGACAGTGTAATTTGATTTGTAATTTCAGTGGTCAATTCTTTGAAGAACATTTACAAACTATTCAGCTCTACAAGAGTTTTTTCCCGTTCAAATCCCAAGATTTGACATATTTGCTCAAAGTAAATTTTAGCAACCATAATTTTCTCATTACCACGAAATATCCTACTACATGTAGTCTTGTATTGATTTGATTCTTATACTTGTATTTCAGCAAAAATACGATAGTAGCTTTATCGACCTTGTTGAATCGGCCACAAATGCGGAATCTCTTACAGCGTTGAAAACAAAGATAGAAAGCTCCGTTAGCATGAATGACTCATTCCGTCTTTTCTACGATGGTCAAACTGAGTTTGAGGATTTTTCGAAGACTCTTGGAGTCATGGAGGATTTTAGGGTAAGGCATGCATTAAGTTGTTAGTTACTGAAAGAGTGTAATTCGATAAGTAATTCATATGTATTTTATTCTACCCCAGGGAGGAGTTCCACGAAACAGCTATAAAGGTATTGTTTCTTTTATGTTTAACGGGAGAAGAGTTTACTTACAGCCAAAGTAGAAAACCTTATTTGAATATCTTAAAAACAAGGAAGGTTAGCGATAAACGTTTTAAAAAATGCATTAAAATTACTTGCTAATTAATAGCTTTTGATTTTAATGGACTTGCTTGTATTTCTAAGAATGTTTGATTTTCCAGGAATGATTGAAGTGTGAAATCTTGATCTCTTAAGGTTCTTTTTGTTATTTGGAGACGAATTAACAGCTTTACAAATATGATTTCATTCAAAATCGTCTAATTTAAAAGTTGTGGCAGCAAGACAGTTTATTATAAGCTGCTATACTTTGCAACGTATGGTAACTTTTCCCTTCCAAACACTTTCTGTACCGTATTTGTTATTTTGTCCAGTTGAAACAAAGACATATTTTATTGGTCAATTTGTTTAAAGATATGATAATATAGAGACTCTGAAATCTTCAGAAATAATGTTTAAACGCATGATGTTTTAAGTAACTAATTCTTGTCTTAATAAATGGTAATTTACAAATTAAATCTCTAACCATTTATTTGCTTGTTGGACAAGCTCTTGCTTAGCCAATTATAACCCATTTAATTTCCTTAAATGTTTACCTTGACTGTACGTGGCGCATATGATCTGCGGAGCTGTGGTACTATTCCACACATGCATGGAATTGAAAAGGGCAATAATCATGTTTTTTTAAATAGTAATACTATACTTGTTTCAATGTTACCAACAAATATTAAAATCCTCAGAGTTAGGATAACAAAGGAGAAAAAGGTACATGACGAATTCTTGAAATAGCCTCATTCTACGTACCTTCTTTAATTAAAATACTGTTTGTATATTTAAACATCAGTCATTCACGTCTTATGTGAATTACATACGAGCTACATCCCTTACGCTCCTAACTCTTCAACGCTTGTCATTTACAAAATCGCCGTTTCACGCTTTCCATGTTATCGTATGCAAATCGAAACTCATTCACCTTGCCAAGCTATTATCCAAATGATTACACAAAAAGTAAAAATTGTTATTGAGAACATATTTTTGCAAGAAGCCAACTAGGTACGGCACGGACATGATATGATAATCGTTTTTCAAATGCATTTTAATAGCTTCAGCAATTTCGCCATTTGTATATTTAGTATTTAGCACAACTTTGCGTTAAGCCTATGTGTGTTCTTGAAGATATTAAATTTTAAGTATAATAACATGACTCGTAGAACTATGCAGGATGAGTTTGGTTTCTACCACATGAATCTGCCTAAATAAATAGTTTAAGACATCTTGTAGCATACAATTGTATAACATAGTTGTAAAAACTACTAGATCCGTAGAAAAATAAAAACTGCTATTAGAATTTCTAAAATATTACTACATGCACTATAGCTTATAGTACAGAGTTGGTGTTACATGTTGTGATGTGAGTTAAGGATTCGCAAGATTTTTGTACACGTTTAATTTTGAAATATTTATTTTTTTTCGATTCGCATCAAAACGCGACAACCTATGTTTAGTTAGTAGTTTTTGTATTGTGTTTCCACATTATCTTCTTAATTTGTCAAAAATATCAATTTAACAATGCACTTTCTTGAACTACCAATCCGAAACGGCGGAACAAGCCCTTCAGAGCCTCACCGGAGTCCTTCACAGACAAATTTTATTGTTGAGGAGGATGCACGGAGTGATATTAGTGATGCAAGTAACGCAAACACTGAAAGAAAAGGATCAACCGTTAGCAGTTGTAATTTGGAAACAGAATCTTCTACAAATAAGTAAACTTACGGTTACAAGTTTATTGTTTAAAGACTGTGTGATTATTGTTTTTTGTAAAAAGTTTGCTTTATGTACTTATAGGAGCAGTATTAGCAGCAGTTTGTATTTTATGATTCCTACCAAAATCCTGACATGTAGCTTAGGATTTCTGTGTGTTCTCGTTTTAATTCTTGTGGGGGCAGTAGCAGCGTTAGCGTACTTATATTTCAGAACTTTTCGTAAGTTTTTAGTTCTAGTAATACCTACATGCTAATCTTATTTTCATTGTTGAAGTGAAAAGTGTAATGAAATTAGTATCTGTAATTGCCTTTCTAGCTCCATATGAAATATGTCGAACAAAAGAATGTACAAGAACGGCTACACTTTTTCTTCGTACGATGGATGACACAATTGACCCCTGCGAAGACTTTCACAAGTTTGCATGTGGAAATTGGATAACAGACACGTCAGCCGTTGCAAACGTCGCATCCTTTGACCACACTACCATAATGAGAAACAGGATCATTGGACATCTTAGGGGTGACCAATAATACATAATACTATCTTTTGCTTTGCTACAAAAAATTGCTTTAGTTCATATAATTTGCCTTGTGTTATTAAAATCATTACTGAAATACGTCAGTCACCAGTATACGTCATACATTTATAGCTTAACAATTAGAAACATATTGATAGTATGGATGCGCATAGGTGCAAATCTTAAAAATTAGGTTTTGTATGTTTAATGAATGCATTTATTAAATTTAGGTAAAAGCAGTCGCAAATTATTAATAATTTCATTGTATATCAAATAAAATAATATTTTCCCCCAATTTAGATTTAACGGAGAGTATAACAAGAAATGATATAGAAGCTGTGCAGCAAATGAAGATCATGTACAATTCATGCATTGACCTAGGTAAGGATTGCTTACTTTAACGTTATTAATTTATCACAAATACTTTTCTAACTAACCCAATCGGTTGAGGTGAAACACGGTGGGCTTATGTGTACAATTAAAAACTTCATAATGAAGGTTGTTTCGATATGATCTACAAGCTAATTTTTATTCCAGAATCGATTGAGAAAGCTGGGATTCAACCGGTGATTGACTTAATTAAAAAATTGATCGATCCGCAACGTTCCATTGCCAAATCTCTTGCGTTGATTCACCGTGAAACTGGACAGGACTATATATTTGATATAAGTATCTCGCCAAGTTATTATAACACATCTGTTAACATGATATTTGTTAGTGATCTAAACAAATTACGTAATTCATAGCAATTACTATTATATACTACTCATCAAATAATATGAATTACAATGACTATATGCAGGTAGACCAACCAGAGCTTCCTATTCCCAAAGCTTCTTTTCAGTACGCTCCTAACATTGTTGAAGCATACGAAACATTAATCAAGAAGAGTTTTAGCAAAACTTGGTCACGAAATAGGTATACCAGAGGAGTATATGAGGGATCTGAAAGTGGCTACAAGGAAAATTTCCTCATTTGAGCAGCTTTTTGCCCTGGTACTAATTAAATCCGTAGATAATCAATCTATGTCTGTATAAAAACTAATAGTTATGTGTAATGTATGCTTGCCCTTGCCCTTTCGTAAAGTCTTCGACAGACACGGAGGAAAAATCCAAGCCTGAAAAAGCCAATCTACTATCGTTAAAGGAACTTAATAGGCTTTTTAGTAATAGGAGTGCGTTCGGACCACAAAATGAGACAAACAGCGTATCTCGCCTGGCAAGACATGTAGTGTCCTTGGGAAAGCATAATATTCCAAAGTTTCAACATCGCAGGGAATTCGTAAGATGAAACATGAAACAAATACTAAACATTATTATATTGAGTTTGTATTACCTAGTTTTGAACACGACCCTAAAATTCCAAAATGATTGCTGTGTTTAGTTTAATTGGACTGAATACGTGGAAACGTTATTTGATGGCTTGTCTGACATCAGGATAGACGACGAGTTTGTTGTCAATGTAAATGACATTCAGTACATTCAAAAACTGGCAGACATCATGGTCAGGACTCCTCCTGATGAGCTTCGTATGTAAAATTTGATGTCTAAAAAACTAATGCTAGATTATGTACATATATATTGGCGAGTTAATTATATAGTTGTGTTCTTTTGAACTAGACATGTATTTGATGTGGCAGCTTTTGTATACTTTTGGCAAAGATATTTCTAGAGAGTTTCGAGACTATTTTCATGCATTTTCCTCTGTTGTCGATGGGACAGACTCTTCACCAAATAGGTAGATACGTCAGTTTATGCTCTTCAATTTTTAGAGGTTGTAATTGATATCGATGAATTTGTATAAATAATTTCACAAAGGCGAACTGAATGCATCAATCTTCTTGATAAAGCTATGCCAATGGCGATGACGCATAAGTACATACGTCGATACGTTAAAAAGGGAGTAATTGAAGAGGTATGTAAACACATCAATTCTCGAAAATTTGAGAGCTCTTTATCAATCAATTCTTAGATAATTTTTTAAAATTGTCAGTTTTAAAAAGGAGCTACGGTGTTTATTTTTATACCAAAGTGCAAAACCTAACATAATCAATAATGTTTTCACAAGGCATACATATATGGCTTACAATGTGTTAAGTAAATAATACGTTGGTACACGAACTTATTTTTAGGCTGGAGAGCTCGTGTCTTTCATAATAGAATCTTTTAAGGGAATTGTGACGCGTTTAGACTGGATGGATGAAAACACCAAAGCGCGTGCTCTCTTAAAAGCGGATAAAGTTCGAGCTTATCTGGGCTACCCAAAATGGCTCCCGGACGCGGATTTGGTTAATGCGTACTACGAAGGTTTAAAATTCACAAGTGAATCCTTTTTCAATAATATGCTTACAATGATGAAATGGACTTCTGAAAAACAACTTAAGCAATTTAAACTACCTGTTGATCTAACGTGGACTAGTTCAGAGGATTCTCCAGCAGAAGCAGATTGCTTTTATGATGATGAACTCAATGCCGTTAGTAAGATGAAAGTAGAAATAAATATCGATATGAATTTGCAACGTGCTAACCTAAGCATGGCTTAAATTTGCCATTTAAAACTTTTAAACACTAAGCCTTACATAAATTTTTCAGCATTTCCTGCCGGATTTCTTCAAGAGCCGTTTATTGGGATGGGTTTAAAGTATGCAATTTTGAAATTGAGATTTATCTGCTGTTTGATTTGATATGAATGCATGATTTCTTAATTTATAAATATGTTCTTTATAATTTTAGGGCTATTGACTACGGAGCACTAGGATCTGTGGTAAAAATGATTTTTTATTGTTCAAAATTGTATCCTTATTTGCCATCTTGAATTTTAATGGCATGTAATGACGATGTTTTCGTCAGCAAAATGAAAACATGATAAAATATCTTGATAAGTTTGCGTAAATTGGTTGGTTATATACTAAAGTAAAGTGGTTTGCTATTGTATTCAAAGGTTGGTCACGAGCTAACGCATGGCTTTGATACTGAAGGTAAAAGTAAAAAATACTGACAAAAAAATGTATTTCAAAAGGTATTGTATGAACTTTCATTTAATAATGCTTTGCAGGACGATACAGTGACGAGACTGGTAAATTAAATTCATGGTGGAGCTTAACCACTCTGGATGACTTTGTGGTTAAAGCGAAATGCTTTGTGGATCAGTATGAAAGCTATTGGTTCCCTGAACTAGGATCTGTTTCTGGACCAAATAACACAGTAATAAAAAACAAGATGAGACTAGAGATAAATTGTACCATAAATTGATAATGTCTTAATGTACATGAACCAAGAAATGATTACAAAAAAAATCTTCGTAACGCAGATAAATGGGCGAAGGACCTTGGCTGAGAATATAGCAGACAATGGGGGCGTGCGTGAGGCACTAGAAGCTTATCGACTCTACATTAAAGCAAAGGGTAAGCCGGAACCTCGTCTTCCAGGATTAGAAAAGTATTCGCCGGAGCAAATCTTTTTTCTGTCGTTTGCACAGGTGAGTGACTCTTGTAATTGTAGGACGAAGATGTGGCTGCAATACTAATCACGTCATATGTAGCTCTAAGTTAAATTGCTTCCGTTTATGTATTAATGTTGTTCGATTTGTACTCGCAGTCTTGGTGCTCTTTCATGAACCCATCAGCCCTAATGGACATGATTGAAACGGACTTGCACAGTCCACCCAAATATCGTATTTTAGGTCCGCTTTCCAACTTTGAGGAGTTTTCTTCAGTTTGGCAATGCTCACGCTCGACAAAAATGAACCCAGAAAAGAAATGTGTGCTTTGGGGATAAAAAACCTGGCTCTGCTTGCAATAAAATGGCTTTATTATGAATCAGCGGTACATCACACAGGATTATGATGTTAATTCTATAGCTAAATTACACAACGCACATTATGCCTCAGTGACACAAAATTGGACCAGAATCTTGTCTGAAAAATTGTCATTTAGTTTTAACTTAAGTCTTTTGGGTCCTGTTGAATATTTTTAAGACTTCTCTTAGCTTTTTGTTAAATCTATGTAAATACGCATGTATGGTAGTCTTACTTAACCTGTTTATTATGTAAACTATCTAAATAATTATGTAACTTTTGCTACATTAAATTATTATGTATAAACATATTATTGTAAATACTTTGGCTTTTGTTTAGTAGTATTTTAATGTATCGCACCATTTTAACTTGTTATAGCCTCTATTGTTTTGTATGATTGTTGTTGATACCTGTACGTTATAGAAGTTAGTCTTGTCATAAGTATATGATTAAATAGTGCATGCTTTATTTTGTTCATGCATACATATATTTCTCCTAAACTGGAAATCTACATTTTTTTAAGGATAAACTTAACACGACTAGTGTATTATATTATTCCATTAGAACTCCGCCATAAATTACTAGAGTTGTATTTGAATGTGTGCTTAAAATCATCGATCATATAGACATTCATAAACAAGGATATCTCGTCTTCCTTTTTAGATAAAACTTATTATCGAGTTCTACATAATTTTTATGCAATATGATTACAAAGAGAACCGGTTTTCCATAAAGTTCATTCTAGTAAACAACATGACCAAAGAGATGCGATTTGGATAGTGAGCATAATCGTTTAGATCAAATATAGAGGTAAATATGCATATTGGATATTTGCAAATATCCAGGTCCTTGATCAACATTTATTGCATGAAATGATCAGCAAAGAAGAAGGTGAAGAAATTGACTGATGAATCCGGAAGAAGTATAATATTATGTGTGCATAACGCGATTCCTTTATTTTCGTAGAATATTATGACGCAATAAATAAATTTTTTCGAGGTTATCCACGAAGTAAACATAAATTGCTCGTGCTACTTACTTTAATCCATATGTATAAAGTGCCAGGATTTGTTTTTTTTATGTTGTACCTTTAACATGGGAAATTTTTTGTAAGAATAACCAAAATGCACCTTACGTTTTGTCAGACTTACTTAATCTGCTGTTCTGTGTTTTTTATGTACTGCTGCGTGGCACTGGTGCAACAGATTTTAATTATAGTATTCATGTCTTCCTGAACATTATAATTATGATCATAAATTGATAGTTCGTGAATGCTATTGATTTTCTTAAAATTCGGCTTCACCTTTTGCAGGTACTCTAAAAGAATACATAGTATGAAATACAAATGCACCTTTAATTGTTACGACTTAGCATTGACCTTTAAATTTTCCATTTCTAATTATTACGGATGAGACAGTCAATAGGTGGAATGGGGTACTTTACGATGAAATCACTGAAACATTGCGTCAATGTGTAGGTGTTCTAAAGTCTATTTCAGGGACGATGAAATAATAACAGTGTACCATTTTCCTAAATCTTTATTAAACCTTATAGACATGCATATTTTATATCATACTTATAAGCGATTAGGTATGTCTCACGAGATTCGTAGAAAATCAATTCAGGTTATTATGGCATTCAGACAGAACCAAGTCTGGAATCTTAATCTTTAAGATTAAAAAGTTCGGCCTTGAGAATATTGTTAACCATCGGCTTTCGGGTACGGATACCGAGTAAAATAAACAAAATTACTACAAATCAGTGCCAAAGCTTTTTATTCACAGTTAAATTTTTTACATAACATAAGATGGATGTTTGTATGTTGTACAAGTAAGAGAATGCTACAGCTTACAATCATTTTCATTATCATTCTACACATATTAAGCAGGCTTTGTTTAGTTTAGCTTTGTTTAAAAACCAGCATCCATATATCCCTTCTCCAGTCCAGTGCATTTAGATATGCACCTTTAGCACTTAAAGGAAATATTGAATAAATTACCGCTAAAAATCAGTCATACGTGAAGTGAGATTTTTCCAAATTTCCAATCCACATCCAGCATAGTTTGACGTAAATGGAATAAAAACAAGGTTACAGAACATTCCTGATGAAAATAAAAATGCCATGTGCCTAATATTACGCAACAAATTATTTAATGGGGCTTCCATCAGTCAATCATTAAGTACTTTCTAAAAATGTTCTCAAAATAGCCTGATGTGATGATTTATGATATGATGTAACAAACTCCTTGATCACCACGCATTATGTTCAAATAGCCCTGCGCTGTCTTCACGACTTCCTTTATCCATAAAAGGACGATGGTGCTCTGCCCAGTGGCACATATGTCGGTATTGCTATCGCTATCAATCATTTTTACATGAATTTCGTTGATACTCAACATGTCATTATTCATGTAAACATAGAAATGGTTAGGTTGGCCTAAGAACATTTGAAGTCTTGTAAAGAACACAGCAGGTCTTTATGGCTTCCTTAAAGAGAATTCGACCCGTGCGAATTTTAAAATCTATCACCATCTAAATATGTATCACAGAAGAGAAAGTAGGCATATTTATATTCATGTTATTCACATTACTGAATTGTTGTGAATTTGCCAAATTGGTTGTGATGTTTACAATAGTTGTGTTGATGTATGTACGTGGGTAAAATAAAAGTTTTTGAATGTAGTAAAAGAGGAAATGCCTGTCAAATGAAAACTTGCAAAAGGGCTATGCAGATGAATAATGTATCTGTAATGATGATTGTAATGCCTATTTATAAATTATGTTACGGGGCTGGGGCCTTAAGTTCTTTCCTACTTTAACGAATTGTTCGTATAAACTCGTTCTTATCAGACTTTGGCGCATACCTAATTCAGAATATTAGGCGTACATAATATGTATACAAATATAACATGATCTATTATATACACCGTATGCAACCGCAGGTTTTGCTTGTATTAATAAATCGATTGAGTAGGTATAAAATTTTTTAAAAAATTCTAAAACTAAGCTTTGCAATATGGAGGGGTACCAGGTATACTTCAGCCTACACTGCTTAAATGTTTTTCCCACAAGGAAGAGCAACGATTCTTCCACGGCATTTTATAATTGTTCCGTGTTCTTGTAAACATTACAAATTGAAATCTTTATTGCTTCCAAGAAGCCTACAATATTTCTAACTTTTTAGTAAAAATTAGTTGGCAATTTCCTATTTAAAAGTACTAAAATATGTTTTACTGCCACCAGCTAATAAATCAAATCATAAAATGTGGTTATAGAACAAGTGTGCCCATGTAAAACCCACTACATTGCTCATAGCCATTTAGCTTTATGACATCATACTGGGAAGTGACTCGTAAACAGATCGTTTAAAAGAAGATACACAGCCAATTGTAGTAGCTCAAGCAAAAACAGCCTTTTAAAACTCCCTAAATAATTGATTGGTCATGAAGAGGAAACAAATGCTGTAAATTCTGTTTAAACAGTGTAACACCTGGCGTTTTATATGGTGACGTACAATGAATGATTTACCCTGCTTTCCAAACCTGTTGGATGACCATTATATATTTTTTTACAATTTTGTCCACCAATGTGACCTTTCATAGCAGATCCCGACGAAAATTTCAAAGAAAGCATAACATGTAAAAGGTAAGCTTAAAAAGCAGATATCAAAATATATCTACTCATTTACATATAAATACATTATGACCTGCTTAGACTGTAGCAAACATTTACAATGGAACACAGAGCAAAGGAAGTAATTTTTCATGGATGTCGATTTTCCATGTTTGTCACAGTCATGTTATGTCAGTTGTCTGTCAGTCACCAAAAATTTTGCGTCAACAAATGGTGTGCAACTATTAATTGAACTTTATCTGCTTACGATGTTATTCTAAGAGATACGTAACAAAGTTTTACATTAAACTAAACGAGTAAAACCGAGCTTACAATGCAATGTTACCATTAAGAATGTAGACCTGTCACTGTCATCCCTCCTTTTGACAAGTTCGTTGATATTAGCACGGCTAAATTTTTTCTAAAGTTCTTTTATGATACCTTTTGCACACATTCAACTTCGAATGCTTAGATGTACGTTGTGTTCTTCTTTGGTACAAAGCCACAGAATGTGCGTGTGTACTGCGTAGGCAAATCGTATTGTTTAACTGTGACGCATTGTCGCTTCAACACAAAAACCAACATGCGTAAATTGTTTATTTTTGGCATGAAGACAGGAGTAAATGTGTGTTCTAACATCTTTAATAGATATCAGTTTCCTTTTAAATTCTTAGGTAAATGCATTTAAAAACCAAGGCAGGCATGGTGGTGTTAGGCATTATATATATCTGCAAATCATAATATATTTTACGCAACTCTATTCTGAATTAATCACTATCTCAGCAATTCATACAAAGACATTTCAGGGATAACTTGTGAATCTACACCAGACATCATGTCAGCTAAAATTACAATATATGTAGCATGCAAATTACTAGCAATTTAAAAGAATCTACATTGAATACGTAATAAGAAGTTACGTATGTCGGACAGATAGAAACCCTGTCTTTGGATATTGTTATGCATTGTTGATCTGCATTCATTCATACATAATAGTGTGCCTTGTCAATAAAATGCACCACAATAATAATGAGGGCATCCGATAAGTACTTGTAGGTACAAAAATATTAATATGCATTAGTGATTTTTATAGTAATTTTACCTACCATTACAAGCATTTTTATTTTATTCAATCATACTCACACTATGATTGATTCTCATCTAAACAAAAATGACTTAGGGATACAGGTAACAAGTAGCATATAGTAAGAACATAATTGGTAAATTATTGTGCGTTAGTGCTTATACGTGCATTTCACCTTAATTTTTTATACAAATTAACGGTCACGTCTCCAGTCACTCAGTCAATCAATCAATTTTTGTGTATGCATAATGCGTGATGGAAGTAGACTATTCATATTGAGTACCTTTATGCATGCATACTCTGAAACATTAATTAAATGCTCTTTTATTCATCTGTTACAATAATTACAGAGTAGACATTAAGATCATATACATGAATGAGCCTTTAGCGTCACTCAAACGTTTGGAGGACTTTGACACGTTCGTACTCACTTCACATTAAAAAATTGGAACAAAATCAGAGACTGCAAAATTCAAAGTTGAATTCAACAGAGAGGAAAAAACCTTGTAATGTCAAGCGCTACACAAAAGAGGTTCACTTGTCTTCTGTATCTGTAATTCAGTAGACCAGATTTTTTTGCGGTTTCATATAATATGCTTTACAACAATTGCCACAATTAAGCAAAGTGGAAATGAAGTGAATATACGTATTACACATACGTGAGCACGTGCACATACACCGAATAAGTTGATTCTCGCACTATATCATATATTTGTAGTATCATCCTAATTCCTATTCATAAATGACTTTGCTTGCCTTTAAGTTGTTGCTGTGTGCAAAAACGGCAGGAAACTTTTTTTTGTCCTTGCGTATTTATTATTGCACATACATACTTTGATTGCATTGTTGTGTACGTTAATTATTAAGATATGTATAAAATTCTAGTAGCTTCCATATCAGAAAAAGAGAATTCATACAACCAGTCGGCAGTCTAGTTAATTTAGAAAACGAGTCTACTTTTGGATTCTGCTGTGTGTGGTTATGCTTCATGAACTCTTTGTACTGGAAATAACCGCTGATGTCCGGATTATATGATGTAGTTACCAGCTACAATAATATGTAGAAGAGTTCATGAAATAAATAGTTTTTACATCAGAATGCGTAGTAAGATCTTTAAAAAATACAGTCATAATGTTATAATGTGTACTTTAAAGAATTTCTACTTGCACTTTGCATGATGACTTCTCTCACATGCGCAGTGAGTGAATTTATTCGTTTTTTATAGAAATTATTGCTACTGACGGTTTAACTTTATCACCTTGTTTTGACCAATCAAGATCTAGTTCGCGTAGGCAGGTAAACGAAAGGGCAATGCAACCTGGGACAAATTTCTAACTTCTCCTGACTCGTATGTTACCTTAATAAGTAAAATATTATCTTTTAGTTCTCTCCCGCTCTCTCCAATCATGATACATAGCTGTACAGATTGTACGAAATGCATTTCATTCAAACATTAATGCATGTATATTCATTTACATTTTGGTTGAGGCTGAATCAAACTTGTGAAAAAGACCCCTAAACCTTTTTGCATGCTATTTATGCGAACTTC
>JAHZNG010002380.1:0-10716 GCA_027744375.1 Orchesellides sinensis
AATCCTGTATTTATTTTGTTAAAATTGTATATGAACAGGCCTGATGAAGCAATAAAACTAGCGAAACCGGTTGCCAACTATTTTTCTTCAGTTTGAGGTGTACGCCTGTCTTTCCATAATATACAAAACGGGCTTTAGTTATCTTTCAAAAACCCGATAAGCTACAGTGACGGATAAATCTGAAAATGATATATAGCCTTGAACTCGATTTTTTGCCATTTAATCTGTCCACAGATGACTGAGGAAAAATCAGAATTAAATGTAAATCTCAATATGAGATTGTTTTTATGAATAGACAGTTTACAATAAGTGGCGCCTGACAAAAAGTCTAATCACGGAATTATGGACCATAGCGAGGACTGAGTTTGCACTAAACCTGCAAATATGTCATGAAATTGATAAACGTGTCGTAAGCCGGAGTCCCTTGAACGTCATTATTGGACATCTTTCTAGTAAACAGCAAAAGTGTAAATATGTGGGTGTAGATATTGTGCGGTTTGTATGCCCTTATTTCAAAAGTGTCGAAAGAAATTTCCATGTATACGAATTATCAAATACTTTAAAACCACAATCAAATTTGTTTATAATTCCTAGAATGTGTAAAAGAATAAAGTTTTACAATTTTACGTATAACATATACTCTGGGTTCCTTTTGTCAATTGAAGCGGAAATGCTACGTGGAGACTCCAAAAGATTGTCAAACTTCTATGTGATGATTATAAAACTGTATTTAAGAGTAATGGAGCTATTAAGGCTCGGACTGAACATCAACAGTATAGATAGCTTTAATAACAACAGCACAACAAAGTGTAACCACAACTCAATTGTAATTTTAACAGGATGGGATTACCTGTGAAATTTGTGGGTTAATGTATGAGGATACTTTCAGCAAGAGAAGAGTAGCTGTAAAGATTGTGAATATTGTAATACCTTCTTTTCTCTGTTTGAATAAAACTCTGTCAATTTTCAGATAATGTTGTATGCTAAGTTTTAATGCTGTATGGGTGTACCTAATGTATTACAGTTTACATATGGTTGAAATTGAATGACCGATTGATTGACTGACAAAATGGCAACGGTTTTTCAGAATATCAGAAATTATATAAAATGAACAACTGTACTTACGGCGGTAGTCTATTACACTATAGACTAAAGTCAGTTGAGGAAGATAACCACGATTTATAATCCCAGTAGACAACACTGGAAGTCACTTGGTATCAGACACATATCAAAACTCTAACTGTTTAACAAGAGAGAAAGAGTACGAGTTCGGCTTGAAGTCCTATCGCTATAACTGCTCAGAGACAGAATGATCCTAGAAGCGTACCTTGCTTCGAACAAAAGTAGCATACCTGGCTACTGGGTGGTGATGCGCATCATGTCTCTGGCAAGTGACTCTATTAACTAAGTTCCATATTGGTAGAGTAGCGCATAAAAAATTACCTTCGGGTTAGGTATGGATGCATCCTTAGCCACAGTATTTAAATAAATTGTATCCGTTTATGATTACTTGGTTTATTGTTTGAGTTCAACATAACTTGTTTGATTGGAATGTCTCCTCTTTAAGAATTGTACTTAGTGGGCGTATTTAGGTGCGCATTGCCCTAGCTAGCTTTTCATTTATTTTAATCAAGAGTTTATTTTCCTCTCATATAATATTTTCATAATGTACACCTACGTTAGCATCTGCTTTTGTAGTGTGATCCTGAATAAGAGCATTATATATCAGCTGTGTTTAAATTAATCTGTTTATTTATGAGCCTGTGTTGCATTTTAATAATTCAGTTTCCTTTTTAGTTTATCCTTTATGTAGCATTAACTCTTAAAAATGTATGACATTTTGTTCAACTTTTCAATATGTATTTATTATAATCGCTCTATATGGTTGACTCAGAATAAAATATTAATTCATACTTGAACAATGAGAGCCTTTTGCATTCTGTAAATGGGCATGATTAATGAATTTTGTCTCTGCCTAGGACTTAAAAGAAATGTAATCTGTATAAGGAAAGAGTAAAATTAGCGACTGCCTTTTATGCTTGCCATTTCATTATTGTTGCCTCCAGATAATTCGCCTCCGTAATATGTGCCTTCACAATGTTTGCCTGTTAAAAATTAAGTGGGAGTAATGTCTAACACAAAATAAATGATTTCTTTCATTCTAATAAATTTGCCTTTTTAAATGAATCATAGCAAGATGTGCCTCCTTGTTTTGAATAAATAAATCTTGTTTTGCCTTTTTTTGTGTTTTTGTATTATATATATTATTTTGTAAAAGAAGCTTTTTGAATCCCACTGTCCTTCCATAGAAGAAAAGGACGCTTGCGCCTACCACGCAATTTGTAGATAAGTGGGAGTAAGAATTTCCCTAATCATGAGTCTCGTCTAGCCCCATGATATATATTACTGAAACTGATTTAAACTTTCCTGAAATCATGATATTTCTTTGAAATTTTTAATATAATCTGACAAAAATCCACTAAAAAATATATATGACTGTTTACGATGCGCGAGCAAGCACGGAATAATATATATAGATACTTTTAACGTAAGCACGTATGTGTAAAGATGCTCGCTTGCATGAAAAGAAAAAGGAAGAAAAAGGATAATCTCTTGTGTACATAATATGCACGGTTCAACAAAAAACTTAGGCACAGCACAAATAAGGAGATAGGTATACGTAAAATACGTAGAACTGACACGAAAACACCTGTTTTGTAATTTTAGATTTATGCACTATTAATGGAACGAAAATGAATAATTTTTGCATGTTTGTATGTAGAATCCCGAAAATAAGCGTGCGTGTGTGGTTTAAAGCCAATTAAAACAAGCATAAGTAATGCAAATAGCCAAATGTGATAATGATATGATACTAAACCTTATACTGGTATCACAGAAGACTCTCCGGGGTCCTCGAAAAAGGCGAAGGCCACCCGGACCAGGGCCGAAATGCGGCCACACGGATCGCACTGGAGTTCGGTTGCCAAGTGAATTACGGTTGACATGATTAAGAAAGTGTTGCCAGTAATATTGTTGAAATGAATGAATGTTAAAATGCAGGATCCATTGTAATTCCAATTGAGTCTTTTATTCTTAAGATGTTTACAAGAGGAGCGCAACGACGAGACTAACTTAGTATCTGTGAAATGTGATGATATACATCTTCCTCACCTGTGTAGGTGAGATGCTAAGCTATCTAATCATCTTAGCTTACATTCATTCGTAATACAATTTATCCAAGATACTTGATTTACCTTATCAAGTTTATTTATTTCAAATGGTATTGTGTAAGTTGTGTACTGTTACTAAATTTTGGTTAATTAAACTTCATTAGAAACGCAATGGTTTTGTCGATAACTATTTTACCTTTGGGGATATCGACAACTAGTTTCAAATTAACATTCCCATCTGTTTCATAACTAGTTAAAAGAGCTACGTATTGTTTCAAAACTTGTCCTTAAAAAGCCTGACACAAATTCATCTCCAAGAAGTTTATCAGGTGTCGGGTTGAACTGTGGTTTTACTTTAGAAGCAGACGATTCGTAAATTGTAATTTTATTCTCATCGCTTAACTTAAGAGTGTTATCAATTTATGATCATGTTTAAATTAAATTGACAAGACAAACTTTGTACGCATCTAGTAAATTTATCTCCTTAGGTATTTACGAACTCACTTGATTCATTTGCCGGACAATACTCAAGGGAGTTAGTGGAAATTAAGGTTACACAAAAACCATTTTGCACTTTGCCTTACATACGTGTCGTCTACCGAAATCAGTTCCCCTTTATACAAACTTCCTATTATCGGTTCGTTTTGAAGGTCATTAAGTTTATATGTGTAGGGTTATGCATTATTGACCTCTTCTATGATAAATTTTCACCCTGTTAAATTAGATGAGCTTCCTTTCGCCGAGACATTCTTACAACGACTAATTTTTACTATTTGTCCTTCTTTAAATTGAGCGGGATCTCGAGGCTCAACAATATAATTGTGGTATAACCTACCCCAAATTTTAGCCTCGAGGTGTTTACTTCCATCTCGAGGCGGATAGCTGGTGGCTGAATGGGGTTTGGTATTATGGGAAAATACAAACTCTTGAAATTTATCTATATACTTTTTCTTATTGATGTGAGTCTAGTATGTTTCCGTACGCGCCTTTAGTGTTCCCCAGAATTGCTCAATTCCACTTACATGAAGTGTGGATTACCAAGTTGTGTATTTTTAATCCCTTTCTTTTTAAGAAAAGTTTTGAATGCAACCTCCCATTCTCTACCACCATCGACAAGTATCATTTTCAGAACAAATCCACATTCTTTCAGTATATCCTTAAAAGCTTATGTCACAGAAGATGCTGATTTATCCCTTTACTTTCTTACATAAGCCATGCAACTTAAACTTTCAAAACAACCTAACAGATACATATATCCATTGTTCTCTTTCGCATATTTACTGAGGTCTGCAATATCTAATTGTGTATGATATTGGAATCCCTTTATCATGTCTCCATTTAACTTCGTAACTGTTTAAAAGCTTTTTCAGCATCCTCCTTCGAAGTCACATTTGCATATTTATATAATGTTGTAATACCTGAATAGCTATCAACATGAGGGGTTAAATAAAGTTTTTTCAGCTTGTTGTAAATTTTTTATTTGAGCGGTTATAAATCTTTTAGGTTAAAATCTGCACATAAGAATTCTTCAAATGAATTCCAATGATGGTAGGGTTCATCAACATTATTTGAAAATGCTTTACCATCTACTTCTTTCTTCATTTGCTTTACCTGAAGGAATTTCTCAAACTTATCCCACAATTCCTTAGGCACTACTTTCATTTGGTCAGCCATCAATACCTGGCAAATCATTAACGGTACAACAGAGTAATTCTATTAAAAGCAATGCAATGGCTGTTTTAATTACAACCCTGTTATATAATATAAAGTTGTAAATTTCTAAAAACGACTTTGACTTAAGGAATTCATTTCTTAACTTGTTTACTTTATTTGGTGCTCATTTTGAATTTATTAAATTTTCAATTATTGCAACAAGTTGTTCTTCAAATGCTGATTTAATCAAATTTTTGAACTCTTATGGATTCGATTTAGCACAGTTCCACAAATATGTTTGATTTGATAAAAGGCATTTCATTACATAGGAAAATAGAATGCAAAATTTTTATTGAAAGGATTTTAACCGTTACGAATCCTACAGTTTTCTTTGAATAATAAATGAAGATCTATGAACATAAACTGGTAAGGCTTCTCAGTGGAATACTCTAATGCTTCTTTGATGAAACTTGGATTGCCTGGACAAAATTGTTTTTCAAAATTAACAATAGTAAGTTTATCTCTTACCCACTTCCAAAAAAGCAAATAGTAGCAATTGAAAAAGCAGATCGTTAAATTTCGATTGAATAAACACTGGAGGATAAGAATACAAGAAAAACGGTCTAGATGAATTCTACCGGTAAAAAAGCCGCAGACGAATGTATTTTTTGTTCCCGGTTTTTCAAGTTCGGACTGTTTGTCGTGTAGAAGCAGGAATGCGTCTAGAATAAAATACTGGTAAACTTCCTGGAACACATTACAAAATACTACCTCGTATTTGCTTCTAAGACTGTCACAAATATTTTGAGGGTGACTAAATAAAATTATTTATTTTATTTAAATTAATTATTTTGATAGGTCTATCCACAATTTTATTTGCGTGTAGTAAAAAATTCACAACTTTAAAAGATTCCTCCCCCTGATATCCCCGAAACGATAAGGCCAAATTTTCTGTTAATTCTTAAGTCGATTTTTTCGTACGACATGTTCTAGCATCTACAAGCTTTAAAAGGATAACTTAAAATCTTCATTTTGTTCGCCTTTTTATATGCAAATGAATTTTTAAAATGAATATTACCCTGTTTTTATTACTTCATAACATGCCCATTTGCAATAGTATTTTTTGATTTCTATAATTCCGAATGTCCGGCTATGTATGGGGCTAAGGTTGTAGCGCTTCCCATCTAGTGAATTAAGACTCTTTTTTCGTAGTTGGACAGTGTAAAATTTATGATCCTTTCTTACTATTGATTCGAAATGTACATATTTTTCATCAGGAACAAAAAGAGAGTGTACAAATTCATCAAAAGTTAATTTATGCCTTTTTGCTACCCTGTATACTTCTTTTGCTTTAATCACTGGCTTGGTTGCACAATCCGTATACTCGTATTTACCTGTTTCAGTATTTTTACTCTACTATAATATCCCAGGAACTTGTTTATTATCTGGAGATTAATATTCAGAAAATAGATCTTCTTCCGCGTTAATCGAAGATAAGTCATTCCAAGATTTGTTTTCTTTCATATACCGATATATCCTATCTATGTATGATAGCAATATACTTCCATCCGTATCCAAGCTGACCAAATGGGAATTAGGAATCGCCTTTTTATAAACATCATAAAAATATTCATAAAAGCGGCATTTTGACAACTCTAAAACCGTAAGACCAATCTGAATTAAAAGGATTGTAAGGCATTTCATCATAATCAAGACTAAGTAAACTATTGGTTATTGGTTAACTATTGGTAAACATATTTTCATTAATTGGCAGCAAACTTTCCAAAACGGTTGGTTGATGTAAAATTTAGCTTTCGATGGTTTCGAAACAAGACGACAGTTCAGTAGCGAGCTTTTATTCAACAGTTCTACCAAAAACCTTTTTGCATTTAATATAAACGTACTAGATTCGAAGGTTGACTAAGATAAAAAATGTGATGCTGTGTGAAAACACGAGAAAAATATGCATCTTTTTTGGCTCAAGAACACATGTAGTCACTGTTGTTGTAGCTGAGTCCGGAGGACTGAACAAGCACCAAGTACGCTTTCCATGGTGTAGGTACATGAGTAGGGACATGATGTTTAAAATGGATTCCAGGGATCAATAGGTACTTTAAACGAAAAATGTATAACCCAAATGAAGCTGCTGCGGCAACGTAGGTGTCATTTGAAAATGAGTGAGACTGCGACAACATCTCAGAATCCTGTTTTTCTTGCGTACAGAGAAGCTTCGGAAAATATTGTACCGATTTTTTGGGAGAAAGGAAACATACTTTTATATCTGTGGGTTTCGTGTTCTAGAAAACGGACGTGCATTTGCGGAAAAAGGAAAAACTCCTAAAAAAGACAACTCTCTTTTCAACGTGCTCAAGTAACACCGCCATTTACGTTGTTCGCATTCATGTGTCAAACAATCAGAAACAAATCAAACCAAAGTTTGTTTAGGAAACAGTAGTTTATGAAGTTGTCAAGAACGTGGACACTTAACGAGTTGCAATATTAACAATGAACTTGACATTTACAAACATGAAGAACTCTCTTCAAAAACCAATTGCTTAGTGAAAGTGAATGAGAATAACTTTATTTCGTCCAGGTTTCAAACCTTTTATATAAATCATGCATATCATAATTTTGTGAAAATAAATGCACCGAAATTTCCGTCCAGCATCTTACGATATTCACTTCCTAGCCAACATTTTCTGGGATATAGGGATCAAATCATATGTATATTTTGTGCTGCAAAGCGTGTCAATATAGCTCGTCTACGCTGCAATGAGTTAGGTGTTCCTTTCGGCATTCAGTCTGTTTTATTTGGTGAACAGCCAAATTTTAAACTCATGAAATTACACAAAGGTTGTACATACAAGTGGAAAGAAGAAATCCCTGTGTGCTACGAGTGTGAATGTTACTGTGTATTGGCTCATTAAACAAAGCCTGAGTATTACCCCGGAATGTCTTGGTATATTAACATTTCTGTTGCTTGCCGTAAGATTACAACACACGGAATTCTTAAGCAAAAAATTAAAGAGGACGGCATACGGAAAAAAAGAATTGTTATTGACTGCTACAGAAATGATAATTTTACAACAGTTCTTTTATTAGTTGAAAAAGACACATTTGTGTCATTCTCTGGAAATGTCTTCCTTAAAAAGAAAGAGTCCAGATGAAAAGGATGAAAGTAACCCTACAAAAAAAATTGATCAACTAACTGAACTGTCTAATGAACATGTTGTAACTGTTTAAATTTGGCTTCCTGAGAAAAAGCGCAATAAGATTGACACATATATAGAGGATATATCTGGAGAACAACAGGAAGCATCAAATGACGGGGGCGGAAGCTGTGAAAGCAGTTATTCAAAGAATAATAATCAACTGGGAAAGCGTCGTGAATTATTTCTCGAAACAAGAGAGCTCGCCTAAAGACTTGCTAGACTTTTCCTGGGATCATCCAGGGTCTTATTTCACGAGGTGGCCCAATGTCAAAGTCAAGAACTTTCTCAAAAATTGGGTTATGAGTTATGTCAGCAAAACAGAACCGAAAAACCAGGAAACTTTCTCTGTGTATCCATTCACGACGACCATGTCCACACCTTGCACAGCTGCCCCTACAGCAACCGAAGCTGCAGATGTTCCATCTGGAACGGGATCGTCATTCCCCATGTCCTTAGACGACACCCTCAAGCTAGATACCGGGGCCCACAGCTTACATGCAAAGACTGGCAAAATGTATTGCATTATACTTGCTGCAACGGACGTCGGGGAATATATTTCCAAATGGACTGCATCCATATTGGACCATGTTTTGGATCTGTCACTATACAGCCGAAAAGATACATTCGGGAAGAACCAGGATCATTGGTGGAAAACAAAAGAGATACGTATTGTGATCCCATATTGCAACGGAAACAGGATTGCACAACTCTTGGAACAGCTCAAATTAGAAATACAAAAAACACTTCCGCCTCCAAGAATGCGGGAGACAAAGCCAAAAACAAAATTCGGAAAATAATGCTTCAGTTGCTTCCTAAACCTATTCAAGATGTAGTGAATTGCCCAGAATTCTTCAACATGAATGATATGGTGTTTAAACGTCAGCGACATAATTTTGTTCAGGATGCGGCTGATGTGCTATCAGAAATGAATTTAATGAGCATACATGAAATATATATCCTCAGTGTCACCAGCCCTTACCGACCTAGATACCAAGCCATTAAATCAGACACAGAGGAATTTTATATGAGTATTCCTGATAGCCTCAAAATTTACAAAAAGCTTTTAATGTATCAGTTGGGTAGTTACGAAAATGTTATAAATTTTGTAAGCAGTTATTTGATGTTCTGAATATGAGTAAACCAAAACGTAACACTTTTATTATTATAGGAGAACAGTATAGTCGAAAGAATTTCTTCGTGGACCCGATTGCTGCTCCATTAATTAATGTAGGATATTTAGGTAATCCCAATAAAAATAAAACATTCGCTTATATGGAAGCTTGCGGACGTAGATTCATAATTTGGAACGAGCCAAACTAAGAGCTCAGAAACAGACACCCTAAAAATGCTTTTGGGCGGTGACACATGCCCTGTAAGAGTTAAATTTAAAAGTGATTGTGTTGCTCATAGGACCCTAGTAATTATCCTTTCAAACGAAGCTATGCCTCTCATGCACGACCCAACATTGGTAAATCGAATTTATGTTCATCAGTGTCGGACCGCTCCTTTCCTTGTTGAGTATACTAAAAAATGCCATCCGCTTACATTTTTGGAGATGTGTTTGGCAATGGGAATATTTTAAGTCTAAAAATATATATGAATTCATAGTCGAAATTTAGTGAATATAAAGTAAGCCAGTATGTAAAAAAACAAAACCAAGCTGTAGTCGAAGAGTTGAGTGACAAATAAATTTATTGCAAGCAAAAAATCTACATATTTTTCAATGCGGCAGCTGCTACTTGTACAAAATGAAGAAGCATATGGTGCACTGCTATACATGTACGGATGCAGACCACCAAGACATCCAGAGTTCATGTCAATAATGTTTTCTTTTTCGCAACTACTAACATCTGGCATACACCAAACATTATGCAGCTTTTCTCCCAACTGCGACTGTGTACTGAATTCTAATCTTTCATCATACCCAGTCACGAGCACACATTCCAAATCAAAATACGATTGCACATCTGTCCATTTTGTCACATAAGCTTGAACGTGTGTACTCAACGATGGCACTGGCATCACGCCAACATGCAGGTTGGGCTGTACACGGCATCCTACGCTTCCTGGTAAGCCTTTAGTTACCCACTGTGATTTCCCTATCGGCATCTCAGCAATTGTTGTTGATGAAGTGTCAGCAAAAGGGGTTTTATTATAATGCACAGTCCTTTTTAGCTCTACTTTCCCAAACTTCCAATCTTTGGTATTTTTAACAACCTCCAATTTTGTTGTATCATTCACATTTTTTCCAATATACATTTTGCAGTTGTCTTCAATAGTATTTCCTCCACCCATCATTTTTGTTGTTTTTACATATGGATTAGAAGAAGCTAATGGAGCCATATCAAATTCATAGTTGTACTGGTATATAGGTAAACCAACGGCATCCCTAGCTTTAAATTGATGAAGGAATTTTGTAAGCAAAGGCCATCCAACTCTTGACTAATTCGGTTCCACTGAGGTTGCAGTTGAATAAACATCTGTTATAGCGAGAGAGAAATAATTTAATCCTTTACTGGGATGCCGGGGTTGTGTGAAGGATCCATTCTTTATGTTTTGCTGGTCGTTTCATTGCTGTTGGCTCCATCGGCTTTGTAGCATTAGTAGTGTATTGCACATTGCAACCCCATGGTTGATTTAAAAGCCCTATAGAAAACACACCGTTTTTATTTTGGTTTAAA
>JAHZNG010002381.1:5462-15882 GCA_027744375.1 Orchesellides sinensis
GCCGCAGTGATTCCAGGCTGCCCTGGCCAGTCCATAATCCACTTATCTCTTCTATTCAAATTCTTTCTCAGGTCATCCCTTGTCTTTTTCAATTGAACTTTTAAAACCGCCCTCATGCTCGACTCTATATCTGAAAGCCAATGTTCAACTGGTCCATCTATGGGAAACGTCTTGAGAAAATCAATATATTCCCCATCTCCAGCAAACATTCCATGGACATCTTGTTTGGATCCGTATGGGGCTTTGCTCAACTTGATTTTGTGAATGTTATCAAACAACTTTTTCAAGTGGGGTTGCACCATCTCTGGGTTTCTTGAATTTCCTAAAAAATTATAAATACATTTTTATGTTAAAACACAGTTGTAAGCATTTTCCGTCGTTTAAAATTCAAAATTTGCGTTCACCCACCCAATATCTCAAGTAGATCAGGGTCACTGATAAAGTAAAATCTTGGAAATGCCTGTCGCTTAGCCTCCAAGAAAATCTCCAGTGACTTGAGAATAGATTCAAGACGGTCGGACAGTTCCTTCAGCACAGGAATCAGACCATCTCTATGCGTCGCCGCAATGACAAACAGATCTTCATGCATTTTCTCTGTAATATTCCTCCAAACTTGGTTGATCGTGTCAAATTCCTTTGACTCCTTTGGAAGCTGTCTTCGAATATCCTCCCCCATGAAAATGTTTTCTAGGTACATCCATTGCCGTTGTACATTAAGAAATATATCAAACACGTCATTCACAATGGATAACGTCTTCTCCCAATACGTGATCTCTGTCTCAAATGGCTTTGCAAATCGGGATCCTTTCATTGCCGAAATGGACACATTGTGATCCTCCAAATTTTGCATCATGTCTTGAACTGTTTTAAGCCTATAATGTCCTTTATCTTTATAAGGGACCATTTCCAACTTTTCCACTGTCCAGTACTCCCTTATGGCTATGACAGTCTTTTCAATAAGCAACTCTTTCTGTGCTGAATTTGCGATTTCAGCAATTTCATCTGCATACTTTTCCATTCCATATGAAACAATCCTGTCAAAAGTAAACTTTTCATCGGTGGGGTCAAAGCGAGCGTTTATAGTTTCAAATATTTGATTCCAATGACGATCTCTCAATGCCGGAGTTTTAATTTCGTGAATGACTGGAATACTCTTTTTAAAAACCTCGATTCTTGCCCGAGTCTGTTCAATCACAGGCCAATTTTTCTTTTCGTATTGTTGAATTAGCTTATAAAACTTTTTCAGCATCATTGCAGCCACATCTTCCATATCCCCCGTTTGCATACTCTTGAATGGAATAGATTTATACTCGTTCCAGTATCCCTCCCACTCGTCAACCACTTGCCAAACGTTTTCCACATTTACCAAGTCAAGCTCAAAGTTACGAAGCTCTTGACTGGGTGCCATTTCGATCTCAAAAATGGCCAAGGAGTTGAGCAAGTCTGTTTGGTCTTTATTTAGTTGATCCATTCGAGCCCTGTATCCAGCCAGTTGTTTTAGTGCTTGTTTTCCTAATACTGCGTCAGTATAGGGACCTTCTTTCTCGAGGGCGTAGACAAGATCAGAAACTTTCTGCCGGAAATTTTCAGCCATTGCTAAGAACAACTTTCTTAACTTCTCTTTAGCTTGCTTCAGCATATGCTCAATGTCCTTTAGTGACTGATGATAGGCATGCCATTCTTGTTGAAATATACTATACTTCCGTCGCGTAAAATCTCCCAGCTCATATTTGTACTTTGCCAGAATTTGAAACTGCTCATGCATCCGAGGAAATTCTTTCTCCATCCTTGGTGCATCCATTCGTACATTTCGAAAATTGTTGTAGGCATTTATCAAGTCAGGTAGGGTGGTCGGTTCTTTCCTAAACTGAGCTTTGTTGTCCTCAATATATTTATAAATACTCATCAACTTTTCGTTTGCTTTTTCATAGAGATTGGTCAATATCCTGTTCTGCCATTCGTGGCAATGGTCGATAACAGTTTGCTTCAGTTCACCACAGTCAATGATGCAAATGCCAACACCAACAGTGCTTTCAAAACCTTGAACTGCATCAGCTACCTCCCAGTATCTCCCAATGTCGTTATCATACGCTTTGACTGATGGAGCATTGTCATCATAATGCGACATAAAAAGATCCTTGTCCGTTTCCCAAACTTCTCTGAATTGCGTCCAAGACTGGAGATATTTTTCTACTTCCACCAAGACGTTTTTCATTCCTGCGGCAATGTGTTCTTGTTTACTACGAGCAACCTCATTCCTTGATAAGACTTGACTGAAACTTAAGACTTTAGAGTTGGGGTCGTTTAAAAACTGGATTACTCTCGGAAATGGTTGAATTGTGATGCAAATTCTTCGGAATATTCCACAAATCATATCTTCCAACTCTACCACTGTCGGAATGAAAGTCAATTGATTTCCCCAGAGAGTGGCAATCAACCTGAAAATTGGTGGAGGTGGACCTCTCACATCACCGTGGACGACCCTCACGAGAATTTCAAGTGAACGTTGAATATTCAAAGAAAATGCTTCTTCAACTACTTCATCAATCTTTTTCAAATACTTGATCCATTGCGTTTTCACCTCGTTTCCGTCCGACCTGAACATTTCAAAGACGGAGCGTAGTATCACCGTTATATTCTTGTATTCATGTGCAATTTTCAGCACTGTTTTCACTCTGTGCTGTTCCTGCAGCTCATTAAATTCTGCCCGTTCATGGAGTCGCTTTTGGTCCACTTTGATCATTAAAATGTTACTAATTTTCGTGGCCAACTTGCCTATCTTTATGTTGGCGTTCTTGTAATTTGCCGTGAAGCCTTGCACTTTAGTTGCCGCCAGGCGACAGTCGTTGATGTATGAGTCGGACACATTTGACGCCCACGTTAAACGCGTCAATCCAGGGTAAACTTTCCTCCCTAATAGCTTTATCCTCTCCTTGAATAAACTCCTCTCTTCAAATGAAAGTGCTCCAATGATTCTATTGTAGTCCTTTACCACAAGTAAGACCGTCTCCCGCAAATTGTGTAGTTTCTCCCTTTGATTATAAACGTACGTAAGCACAGAAGGAATTTCCATTCCCATCCTTGCCCACATTTCCGCCTCAACAATGTGGCGATAGAGAACCTTGTCAAAGTTTACTTCAATCATGCCTGCTTTGTAAGTGCTTCTAATCATCAAGGGAATGTCGAGTCTGTGAGTGTGGTCCTTTGTTCCAACGACTTTTACCCATTCGGCATACATTTTGTTGGAGTGTTCCTGAAGCTGTGTTTTCAGCACTCTAGCCTGTTCCTTCACATCATCTCCGTATCCACACTCTGGGAGCCACCAAGCTTTCTCTAGCATTTCCAGTTGTGCATCGATTCTTGCATACATAAAGTTTGCCCACGAAGCTCGTCCTGAGTATGTAGGGTAGGATAAAGGAAGTGGGAGAGTCTTTGAAGCATGAAGATTTCTCACGATTGCTGTTTCATCTTCAAAAACCTTGTACAGTTTCATAATTAGCTGATCGTAAGTTCTCCTGATAATGTCCCGTTGGTAGTATACATAAAACGTTTCCAAGATTTGAATTCCTTGATCGAGAGTGGTGACCGTGTCAAATGTGTTGTATAAAACGTTTTGAATCATCATTTCAATGTCTCGAATAGAATTCTTAAAGTTATTCATGGCGTCATTCCATACTTGGCTCTTGACATCAAATATGTACGCTTGATAACCATACAGCTCCCGCAGTTGACGGTCCAGCATTCTCTGAATTTCTTTCATGATACGGAATATTTCTGGACCTTTCAGTCCTGGGTATAGCGGAAGTGGCTCTTGGTAACCTTCCACTCGTCTGGCGTATAACCGCTGACATGTACAAACTTCTTGTAAATCTCTCAATCTCTTCAGGAATCCATCGACCAACGCAAATATTTGCTCATATTCGAGTAGCCACGTGGTGAAGGAGTTCATATGGTGCATTTTCTGAGCTTCAAAGTATTTCTGTTTCCAGTATGTCACGCAGTCCGTACAAGTCTTAATGCTAGCTTCACTTGTGTCAATGAAGCCGTTGAATACCAAGTCAATCTCAATTTCTTTGATGCAGTGGAGTACAATTTCATTGCTAATTTTTCTAAAAAGACTGTTAAGACGCTCTCTTGTGTTGTAATAAGGTGAGTTGAGCCAGATGACCCGTACTAGCCAGAGCAAATTCTGGATTTGACTTGGAATATCTTTCACGTTTGAGTTATGGAGTTTGGTGCAAGGTTCCAAAAGGGTTTCCAAGTAGTGGAGATTGGAAATTGCTTCACCGGATGCTTGAAGGATTTCCGACGTGGCTGCATTGAAGTTTGCTACAAAGGGAGACTTCATGATTGTCATGATTTCTTTTACTGTTCGCACAGGTCCGCTTTGTACTTGTGCAGTAAGTCCAGCCAAGTCTTCGCCTTTGAATTTAATTAGTGTTAAAAGTCCAGAAGTAATTAATACTGTTGTGAAATGGTGTCGTGGTTTTTTCAAATATCTTTAATAAAATACATACTTCTCGCTCGCCAAAATGCAATCTCATCCAAAGGACCTGCCCAGTCCTCCAAGTCATCGAAGCTTTGTGTGTTAACCACCTCCTTAATTTGACGTATCCAATGGACCATTGCGTCTATTATTAAATAAATAAAACTCCATTCCAGCAATAGGATAAATCACTTTTGGATTGTATGTATATTTCATTAGATTTACTTTCAAGTCTTGCACAAAGTTCTTTATCCTTTGACGCCATGTCAATCGGCATATCCATAGCTTCTTTTGGAACATACAGCACAGTTTGGCATTGAAGCCGATGATGGGTCTCCGTAATGGAAGTCATGAGAGTTGTCAAACCGGCATAAAACTCATTTTGAATACCTACAATTCAGCAAATAAATTTAGTTGATATTCTAATCGACTACAAGACAAATTTTGATAACTTGCAAATATTTAAAACTTACTTTCTGGTAAAACCCCTGGCATGCCAAACATTGGTGAAAAAACATACGTAAACAAGGAATGAAGCGACGTCAGATGACCCCCAGGAACATTTCCAAAAGTCACATTGTCAAAGAAATTATCCTTGTCCAAAATAATTGGCTTCAATTTAACAAAATAAAAGAGATCTGTAGAGCTATTAGGCACGACCTCATTCAAAACAATCAGGCTCAATCCATCCGATCCCCTATTCAGACTCATTCTAGCCCAACCCTTTGACTTTCTAAAAGCATTAAACATCTTTGACTTTGTCTGCATCTTATTTGTTGAAGCTTGAGATGCCATCGACGACACAGATTTCGCACCAACAGCCGGTTTAGATTTGGATTTGTCAAAGGTTAAATTTGTTTCATCATCAAAGTCATCATCTGCAAACAACAGCTTTTTCTCTTCCTTCTTAATCTCCTCCTTGTGAAAGAATGCCGTAATAACTTCAACTTCTGCCCGACGAATAAACTGATACAGAGGAGCCAGGGTATATGTAGTCCAGCGTATGTCATCCGGCTTAACAATTGTAATGAGCTCTTTCATCTTGTCCACCAAACGCCCTTCTCGCCTTCTCTTCTTTTCCCGTTCTCGTTTCCGGATGTAATCATCAATATCCTTTTGGGTATACTTTGGTCCAGTGTCTTCAGGTTCAGGCGGTGGTCCATCCTTCTTCTTCTTTTTCTTGCCCTTTTTCCCCTTCTTCCCCTTAGAGCCCTTCTTCCCTTTTTTACCCTTTTTCCCTTTCTTCCCCTTCGAACTAGCATTTTCATTAGGAGCATTGGGGTCCGAACCTAATAGGTCCGCTAATGCCGACCCGGGTGTTGCAGTTGTCGTTGTTGCAGTGGTGGTATCTCCTTCTCCACCAGACGTAGTTCCTGGATCTCCCTCATCACTTGTTGGAGGTGCTGACGACTCCTTTTTAGCTTTCTCCCCCTTCTTCTTCCCCTTACTCTTCGCCATAATTCACCAAACGATACCCAATAACACTTGGTACAGTAATGATTATTTATGGCAGGCAAATTACAGCTTCCGGTTATTTATAACGATACACAATCCTTTTAATTACAATCTGAAGAATACGGTTTTTGGATCAAATCTTTTCAATCCTTCCAAAAATGAATTATCTTTCATTCTTTCATTTGGGTGCATTTATCTTCAGAAAACGCTTTTAAAATGAACCTAGCTTGGTTGCTACGGAATTTATAAAGCACAAGCCGAAAGTGACGCCATATTGAACAAAGGAATCACTTCAATATGCACTCCCGGCGCCCATAGATTTTACGGGGTAAGTTGGTTCCCGCGCATATCTTAAATCCGTACTGGGCAAGGTATTACATTGTATATATTGTACTCCTCAACTTTACATAGGCAATTTCCAAACACGAGACTACTCATCTCCATAAATATTTTAGTTTCAGTTTCATCTTTTTCTGCGTCAAAACGAGAGTTGTGAAAAAATTTCCTATGTACATTTTTTAATTAGGCCAAAAAATCTCCGTAGAAATATTTTTACTGACAAAAAATTAGACGTGGAAAGTGTTTTTTGGGCTTTTGGAACCTTCAAACAAGTTTTTTGTAAGCTGATATAAAAAATAAGGTTTCCAAAACTGAAAACAGGAATTCGGATTGGAGACTAGGAGATTGGAGGAGGTTTTGTGGGTAAGTTTTTTGGTTAGTGAAGGAGTTTATGATAAATTTGTGGTGATGCGGCATTGTGTTAATATATTTGTTTTTGTTTGTATTGTTTTATAGGGAAGTTGGTGAAAAATTTTAATTGGCGGCTGTAATTGGTATACGCATGATGCTCAATCTAACAAAGTCAGCGTGGGGGATCGCTGCGGGCCTTAGTGGGATCCTTATAGTTGGATATTGCCTATATTTCGATCAGAAGAGGAGGAATGATCCAAATTTCAAGAGGAAGTTGAGGGAGCGTAAGTGTAAAGTGTAACAAGAATTATTTCAAGAAGATGAGAGAAGTTATTGAGAAATTGTGGTTGATATGATATTTTAATGTGTGTAGGAAGAAAACAGAAACGTTTAGCAAAGACGGCAGGAAGCAATATTCGGTTACTCCAGCGGCTTCCTATGATTGGCCAGGTGAAAAAATAATTGTGTTTGAATGATTGAATTGAGAAGATGATTTTGAGTATAACTTGCTAATAACTGGTTTCCTGTTTCTTGCAGGCTGTGCGGACTAGACAGATTGAACGTTATGGCGAGGATGATAAAGCTAATTCTGCTTCAGAAGGCCCTATGATTACAATTGGAATGGGTGGCCCAGGAGGAGGCTTAAGTCTTGGCTCTGCTGGGGGAAGTGGGGGAGCATCAGTCCTTGCGGTTGACGATGAACTTGAGTGAATAAATTATTCTCATGACTTAGGGGAAAAGTTTATTCATCGTAAAATCTCTGTGTGTGTAACCCATCCACTTAACATACGAAATAATCTAGTAAACGAGGGGTTACTAATCAAATGAACAATAGAAGTCTACTTCACAATAATCAATTCTTATAAAAATGTGACAGCAAATAGTCGTCTTTGAAAAAATAACTTGTCAACATATAGCTTTGATATGCTAACGCCCAAATTTGACGAAATCAAAACGTATCCAGTCAGCTCAGACCTACCGAGTTACTAATTTAACCGATAGATAACACATGACTTTTTAAGTATTTACTTGTAATTTTGCTATTCATTCGATATCAATGTGTCCTTTTGCAGCAAAGAGGCACTTATTTATAGAATGTCCGTTAATGGACTGTGGCTTATAGACTGAATGAAAAAAAAAATAAAACAATGTAACAGGTTTTGTTGAATGGTGAATTCACCGTGCAACTGGATACTTTACTAATACAGGTTTCGTTAAATTTTTAATCGTCAAGTCATACAATTTAATGTACATATTTAGCATGATAGTAATAGCAATTATTGGTTAGAGTAATATATTAAGAATTTAATTCGATTGAACGTAGTGGTTTTTTAGCCCGTTTGTTGTTTGGCAGGCGACAGTAATGATTTATTTTTCGTAGTTTATCTTAGAGAGTGCACATAATACAAGTATTGATATATGTGTCACTGTACCGCATTTATGGTTTGTATAACGAGAAATGAAATGTCATATAATACTACTTTGACTTTAAGATCACGAGAAACTCATTTGTAGCTTTCACGAAAAACTTCCTTCATACTCTGTTAATAATAATACGTATTTATTACCATAAATACTGATTGATTATATCAGTATACTCACATTGTTCATTATGGTATGTGTTGAATTATACATATGAAACTTAATAAACCGATGATGCATTTGTTATTCTTAAAAACTTTTTCATTGCTGTATCAATTATTTGTGTAAACAGTACATGAATGAATACAAAAGTTTTTTGTAAGCCTTTGAGTGGATCGCCAAGTTAAGCAATTTACATTTTCTAAACAAAGGATTTTGTTTATATTTTATATTATATTGATTTCATGTGTTTGAGTGTCTGGATTTTGCAAACATCTATAGCATATCATATCCATATCAGTTCTTGAAATTGGGTTCAACTCTTTGAAGCGGTGTTAGTATCACATTGTTATGTTCGGGCGTTTTACAATCAGTTCAACCTTACTTAACTTTAATCTCCATATGAAAAACCCTCTTAAATATCTATACATGTGTCGTATTTTGTCAATGGGATTAGACGCGAATGACATGTGCGATAATAATTTGTACTACTTACACCAAAATATCCTACTTTCTTATCGTACTTACTAAACAAAAACTTCATTCTGTAAGTGTATCTCCAATGTTGAATGTTGTATTGAATTTTTGCATGCACGTGCAAATACTAACTTCAATGTTACTTTATAACGGTATTGAATGCATAAAAAGCTTAGGAATAGGATTAAAAACTTGGCAGTTCGCTTAAAATATTAGGTGTATTAGGCTTTTTATATTGCGATCTCCGGATCTCCGCTTTCCGACCTGCATTGAAAATTGAATGAACTCGCCTGCATGGATATTGGTGCCTAGTGTATTTGGAGGAATATTAGGGCGTAAGTTCATTCTGTAGGTAGGCGGATTGGTGTATACAAATAGTGTTAATTCACATTTTAGAGAAATTTTATTTCTACATTAAACTTGATTAAAAGTAGAAATCCGGAATGAGACAGGCTTGGAAAGTTTCTGTGAACTATTCCAGATTATATTTTCCTTCAAACTCAGCAAAACTTAATAATATGCTCTCCTTTCCGGTTTTGCCAATCCAAAGTTTTTACGACTATCTAAAATCTAATTAATTTACGCATGGTTTGCATCCTCTAGCTGAGCACCATCATAAGTTGTGCGCGGATAGTGTATAAAGTATACATGTAAAATAAAGCTGGAAAAACTTGTTTCCATATTTAACTGAATAACATCTCTACTGTGTAATATACGTACATACTTATACTATATATCTCAACCTCAGCAACTGAAGTACAAGTTCGCATAATATGTAAAGAAACTCATGATGTTTGCATCGGCATGCCTTCAGAACAGTTTATCTTCAATAATGAACAGACAATGCATAATGTCATGTCACTAAAAAGATCTTAGCATTGCATTAGCGCAAAAGCCTACTAATATAAATTGAGCTTTTATTATCAGACCTATACTTGCATTTAAATAGCTCTTGTTACCTGTGTAGGATTAGGATTATACTGATTGTTCATACGAGGTAGTAGAACCTAAAGCGAATAAGCGACAGGTGACCATAAAAAAGCGAAAGGTATAGCATGTGTAGTAAAGTGGATTGTATTGTTCAACTGTGTGTTTGTTACTATGCATTTTAAGTTTACTATACATGAAAAGAAACAAGCTCCATTACCATCTATTCCATTGTGGTAATAAAAAACCTTGGTTTGTTGTGGTTGCCTTATCCTTGTCATTATGTCTGCTCACCAACAACTGAACCTCGCGTAAATACTTATAATAATTTCATGGCAAAGCTGACAAGCTGTTGGAGGAATTTTGATAGAGTAATGAGTTTGGAAGTAATATTGTGTGTTCCCTAAAAGTTTCTCATTTGAATGCATGACAGATTCCACACGAAAGCGGCTTATTCACGTATTTCTATTATTTTTTAGAAAACTGCAGAATAAGACTGTTTGTGTAGCCCATCACTTTTCATCACACATTGATTTTTCTATCAACATAATATAAACATCATGCCAAAAAGTGACCATTCTAATGATAAAAGTTATCAAACCTGGCTAAATTACCGCTGACATAAGCATTATTCACGTTCTTAGTTTAGTAATGTTTCGGTGTCTGTGAGGTCTATATCTTGCCTTGCCACGTCGTTATGGATTAATGGAAGCTAAAACAGACTTATCAAACCAAGTTCTTTGCTAAGGTTTTTCAAGATTTCTTGCAGAAGGACTGTGTGTACAAACAAATCAATAATTTTCA
>JAHZNG010002382.1:0-14590 GCA_027744375.1 Orchesellides sinensis
TTTCCGCGGTGGTTCTACCTTCATTGGTACAACCACATCCTTTAACACAAAGCCTCTCTTTTGTTACAAGCGCCTTCCACAACACAACCACCGCGGACGTGTAGCTGACGATAGAGGTGCTTTAATTGATGGAGGTGGTGGTTTTGATAAACATGGAGGTAGTAGGGTGGTTAAGGGGGGAAGCCAACGACTCTCACTGACTTTGTGGTTTGTTTGGTAATATAACTAAGAAAATCACGTAAAAATTGATATACGAGATGCTTTTATAACAAAATGTCGTTATGAACTTTAATTTAACTTACAAAAATTAATTAATTGATGACCTAAAAATTAATGGTCACTTTTCACGGGCTGTTATAAAGGCTGTTCACTGTTGCTGAGACTAAAACTAACACTAAAAAGTTGATACTATAGATATCGATAATTTACCGTAATGTTCTTGTAATAATTTAACACAAGAACAGACAAAAATAATAATAAATGTTACAAACTAATCAAGAGATTACTTTTCACTGGAAGGTCAACAAGTAAATTATATAACTTGCTGAATGGAATATATGAACTCTGTTTGTGATGAAATAACTTTTTTAGCCTTCACGATTAATTTTTGTAGTTTGTGAGGATGAAAAAAAACGATGCTTTGTCATTGAGAGCAGAAATAGAAATGGTGGTTCAAAAAGACGCGGACTCTTCAGTTTTCGTGGGCCAAATAATGGATCGGAAGATAGATGTATCTAATTTCCGAGTCATCCTTACATATTCAAAATCAACAGACAAAATGACAACAAAAACAAAGCTTGTAAGTCTAAAATACAGGCTGAAAACAAAATACTACCTTCCCACTCATCCTCCTTCCATAGCATTATTATTCAGTAATGAAGCTATCCGTTTAAGGAGACTTCTGGTTAACTACCGCGTGCATATACACCAATATTGGATATGTCTTCGCATTTTAGCAACCCAGCGCACTCCGTTCAGTCTTGAGTTCGTCATTATGCAGATGCATGCCTTTTAATATTATTAAGGACTGGAGTCTGTCCTTATGTGATACACTCAAACTTTCATTTTGTGGGAGATATCATGCACAGGGTACGAATAGGGATTATTAGTATGTATCTGATAATAATACATTCCTTCAATCCATCATTCTCGGTTCATATTAGAATAGATCAATCCGATGGATCCGATGGAATTTTTACTGCCGTGATAGCTAAAATTACATGAATAGAACTGCAACGCCGCTTGAAGTGATCCAGGAGGGAGTGAATTGGGTAGGGGTGGGGAAAGTGGAATGCAATACAAAAAAAGAAGTATAAAAGTGGAAAATCAGGAGCTCCCAGAGCATGAATATGTGTAGATGAGGTGCTTCTTGAGGTTTTGGATAAGAAATTGGAGATGGTGACGCCAGAGAATTGGAACGTGGGACTATCGAGACGAGTAGCGAGTGGTTGAAACGAACGAGGTTGCTTCTGCAGTTGATCCAGAGGATGTAGCTTTGGAATATGGAACTGGGGAGTTTAGAGTATGCTACTACGGGGGTTGCAGCAGATACAAAGGCGGATTTAGAGGCTCATCATATTGTAGTTGCTGAGGATATAGGTTTGGAGGCTATGGAGTTGGCTGCGATAACTGAAGAAGGGAATAGTGGTGAAGTGGATTTTGAGTGTACCGAGGCGAGGATGACAGTTGGAGCAGAAGTTAGGAAACTTTGGAGAAATCGATCTAGAGGGACGGGCCCAGGAAGTGACTACTCAATCAATTTGGAATGACATTTTCCGGAATTTTTGATATGATGATGCAAATGGAGTTTTGGAGGTTGGAAATGGTTTTAGGTGTAGGAAGATGGAGCTGTTTCCAAGAGAGAGAACGGAGCATGTGGCTTTGGAGGATGAAAATCGGATTTAGGTTTGAGGGTGACTGCTTAATCCATTTTGAATGAGGCACTTCTGGATTTTGCGGTTATGGAGACTACGAATAGAGAAAAAGCATGCAATGTAATCGCGCGTTATCGTTATCCCTTTATTAGTTATAAGATTATCATTCTTAAAATAAAATGACAATTTTTTAAAATGATTTTTTAGTGTAAGAAGGCAAGTATAAGGCTGTAAAACAAGGCATATATAAAGAAAAGATGGACTAAAAATGAAGGAAGGATAGCGAAGGATGAGAAAGGTGAAACGGAAGGAGAGAAGGAGAATGGAAGACGAAATAAAAGTTTAATGAGTTTTTGTTATTTTATTTTAAATTGTTGCAAGGGTACAGCTTATTTACCATCCTCGTGGGATGCAATTCCAATTTAAAAAAGACAGAACTAATGGATGAACAGTAAGTGGATTCCAGAGAATCCCAAGGAGTGGGTTAAGGCAATAAGGGAAACCCGTTTGCTTCTCTAGAAGCAAAACACCCACCCGACACCCGTCATACTCACTGATGGACAGGTAGTTGCCCCCAGGAAGGCTTTTTTTCGGAAGGACTTTCGGAGGGTGAATTTTCCGAAAGGGAAGAAAGGAAAAAGGCAAATAAAAGAGTGGATATAGAACCGGAATTCTAAAATGCGGAAGCAGGAGTATACTAATGCCTTGGTTGAATTGGTTAAAGAACAGAGAAATCGATTTCTACACTTGCCAGAAGACATTGAGGAAAAATAATTGTTAAAATTATTACTTTCAATAAAATATATTGGTTTATTGTTTAAAAATTAGATATAGTTTCATGCATACTCTTTTCGTTAAAAGTCGTCATATGATAGAACATCGCGTTTGTGTAAGTCGCGTGTGTGCATGTCCTTCATATGCAGGTCAAGGAACTAAGGGGGAGGCTCATCCAATCGATAAAGCCTGAAAAGCATGGAGGAGTTTATTTTTGAAACAATCCCGTTCCCCCTTTCCCTCTACTGACATAAAGAAATTGAAATGATCACTAGTAATTTGCACGTGAAAAAATCACCCGAGCATTACTATAAATAAACAAACCTTCATTCATGCCCATAGTGCTTTACATACGGACACCGACGCATCCACTGTCTATAAATTACCAGAGAAGCAAAAATTCAAAATGAGGCACCTCAAGAAAACTTTACTACTTCTACTTCCCTACTTCCAGCATTTCTCTTTCTAGTCCCATTCATTAAAAAAAATAACCAGGCAAGCACCCCAGAAAGCAAAAGAAAACGTAGGTGATGACCAAAGAAGTTATCTAATATCTATACATGCGGTTAAAAATATTGACACATCCGTCAAAAGAAATGTACGTATGAAGAGCACATAAAACAGGAATTCCCCTAGAGAAAACCTCATAGCATGGTTCAAAAGAAACAGAGCAAACAAAATATTATTTGCAAACCCTTGGTTTAAGCTACCCACATCAACAATCAACGCTGAACCATCATCAACAATTTCATATCCCCCCAGTGTAACTAACTCAAATTTTCATTAAAACATCCTCAAATTAACCCTGAAAACAGATAAAGGCAATATTAGAAAAATGTAATTGCATATATTGTTTTAATATCATCCAAACAATTAATAATTGCGAAGTTCATGAGGAATAAGAAATATTAAGAGACAAAATTGCGACAATAAAGAGTGACAATACATTCGCAAACTACATTCTCTCCTCTTAAAAATTTAAGGATGAACGAAATTGAATACTTTTTAATCTATCTTTTGAGCGTGTAAAGCTTAAATCCTCGGTACATCTGTCAATAACTTCATCGAGTATCTTATATAAATGAACTACAACCAAATCCACTTGTCTTTGTTTCCAAAGAGCAAACCAAGCTAACTAACTTTAACCTTAAACCCAAAGCTCCGGGGTACATCCGTACAGATCTTACGAATTTTACCATGCCCTTATTTTCATGAAAAATGCTGTTAGGGGCATTTTGAAACAAGGAGGGAACTTTTTGGGTTGAAAAAAGGCTGCGCATAAACAAACAAAGGAACTCGATTTGTTTGTTGTTTGTAAATCAGAAAACATCCGTCTTTCTTTTGACTTAGAAAGCAAGCGGATAAATACTGTTTTTAATTTAATCAGTTGGACAATTAAAATAATAAAGTTAACTAAAACGTGGAAACTAAAGCTGTTAGGAATTTGCCTTTCTTGGACATTTTTTGGTAAAGCAGAAAACATCCGTCTTCCTTCATACTTTATAAAGGACACAGAAAAGTTTTTTGAGTGAATTATAGTGAAATTTAACTAATCAATATTCTTTGTGAATTTGTTAAATTTGTGAGATGTGTGTGCGTATTTATTCCATAATTATAGTTTTAGATGTCCGAATGTTGTTGACGAGTGAGCTATTCGATATTATTTTGCTATAATCTTATTGAATAGATGCTCTTTAGGATTTTGTTGGAATCAACAACAAAAAACAAATCCTACTGGAAATAGTAACATACATATAAGGCTTTCCAAACGAATGCAAATCTGTATCAGTGGGGCAGTAGAAAGAACAGCAGATTTATTACAGCAACCCTCTTAATAAACTGGCTAGATCACCAAGCTTCATTTTAATACCCACTTCGTCATGTTAAAAAACGAACAAAACACTGACTGATTTCTTGAAATTAAGCTAACAATGCACACTATTTTGCGTTTACGCCCTGGACATGTTTTTGTTGAAGGGGCAAACACCCGTCTTTCATCAAAAGTAGAAACAAGGAATGGTACAGTAATTTAAAAATAAATTTGTAATTTAAAGATCACACTTTCACATGACATGACATATGTCACAGGATTGCCCCACCATCTGTATACTAAGTTAGAAACTGGAGATGTGAGCTCATGTTTGGTAGGGCCCTCTTGGCCACCTTATTGTAGTTTCTCATGTGCTCCAGCTCCTCTCCAGAGAACGTGGTTCTAAGCGTGTGTATTCCTCCGCCGGACTCCTCGTGGCAAAAGTGCCACATCATCAAGTGTGGAAGGAAGGAGAGAAAAGCATGCTTAGTAGGGGAGGATTTCTGTAATTTATAGTCAGTCTTGAGTTTGAGCTGGAGAGTTAGGCATGGGAAAGTTCTTCTCTCTACAGCCACACATTATTTTATAAGAGTTATATTTTTTGTAAATATTTTTTGGGAATTATTGTTTGTTGGTTTCAATAAAACCCCTCTTTTTATGTGTGAAAACTAGGCTCGTTTTGTCGGTCATTTTGGAGTTTTGTGTTGTAATTTTGTTGGGACTTGGGTAGTTACTGGCATCTGAACCTCATCTCATCTGGACAGATTTTAAGCGAAAACGGTTACACCTCGGTCCTGTGATTTCGAACCTTTTCTAATCCCCAGAGCACGAGCTTTATCCAAGTTAGAGGAACTGCGAGTGCACCCACATTTTGGCAACTCAGTTAGAATCGAGGCGCTTCATGTGACATAATGTATGTATAACAATTATTTATACATATTCCCGACGTATTTTTAAAAATTACAGTGGCAAATTTACGTACGTTTCAAATATTTCAATTAAAAAACTTCATAGGTTTTATTAGAATATGCCAATTTTACAAATAAAAAACTTTCATCATAAATACCTATATATAATGACTTTCAAGAAATATTTAATTTCAACATTACACTACTAATCGGCAAGCATCTAAAACTACATGTAAATTAGACGTTGTACTATATAGCTGCCATATGCATACTTTAATTCGGCTTGCACAGTTAAACTTCTCAGTAAGAAGACAGTTTTATATATGGCTTGCATACCAAAAACTGAGAATTCGCTCAGTTTGCAACTTAAGGTAAACTAGTTTACTGACTTGACTAGAATAACATTAAGCATAACTGCACTTTTGTCTTCCTTCCGTCGTTCAGCAGCAGATTTTAAACTTGTCCATGTAATATCACTAATCATAACTTTAATACTTCTCCAAAAGAACTGTTTCTCTGCCGAAAACATAAAAATTGCCACTGCATGTCCAACAGCCAGCAAAACAAACACAATCACAATATTTCCTTCCATTGTCGGTTTTTTCGGTAAAGTATTCTCTAACCTTGCATATACCCAATCCTTTCTGCTCTTATACTGCCCCACAAATTCGGACCACCACTCCCAAACACCATTCTCCCCAAAATACTTCATTCTCTCAATGATGGAGGGTGGCACCCATCCACCTAGACTAACTCCAATGCGCTCCTCCAACAGATTTTCTTTGCCAATGTACACATTTGCTTGTCCCTTCTTCCTCAATTTGTGAGCATACTTTTGGCAAACTGAGTAAGGTAAGATTGCAGCCGTGTTGTTGCATTTTTCAATAGCGCCCACAACCGATGCCATTTGATTGATAAAAAATGAGTCTTTCAGTGAGGCGTCAGAAATATTACTTTCATTATGGTAGCTTACTTCATCGGCTTCAGTTTTGATATGCTGGAGAATCCGGACAATGTTTGGATGGAGCTTTGTACTATTCAGTAATTTAAACACTAGTACCATTTTTCCACTCTTCTTATATTTGTTGTCTGACAGCATGAAGGCTGCTTTGAAAATTTGATTAATTTCCGACTCCACAACCCTATATAGCCTTCCTATGTGTTTGTCAGATTCACCAACAATGTAATGACTTTTCAGTATTCCAGTAACTTTAAGTGACTTATCTTGAGTTAACATCATCAAAAAGTAATTAATATTAGTGGCCATTGTGAAAATGTCAAACTTATTGGCGACAAGCTGTTCAAGTGTTTCATATGGAATCTTTTTTATTGGGAGAACCAAATTATATACGTTATCATTTCTATAAGCGTTTGTTAAAACTAATCCAGCGAGTAAAACTGAAGCCACAACCCACTTCAGAGTAGGTTTCACATTTGCAATTAATTTAACAGAAAATGGATCGAAATGTTCGACAAGAATACTAAAACCGCTGAATAAAGCAGGCATTAGTAATGATTGTCTCTGACTTGTCGAATGGATATTGTCGATTATTCTGGACATTAAGATAAGCACAAGTGGAACTAGCAGCATGAAAATGAAAAGGATACAAAACCAGGTATATGGGTCGTATGAACTAATAAGATGGTGAAAGAAGAGCGAATTCATTTCCGGTCTCCCACAACTCAAAAAACGTCTAGCTTTCATTTGATTCTCGAGATTCAAAGGGAAATAATGTAGATTTACTCCAGCATGGTAGTATACAACATTCATAGTTAACCTTGGTTTGGAGTCCCATAGGTCATTAAAGGTACCTGGTGGGAGTAACTTCTTCCCATTTTGACAGAGCTTGAGCGTCTCTCCATGTTTCAACAGAAGGGAATGGTTGTGCATTATGGTGGACATTAAAATACTTGCGTAGCCATGCAGCAAAATGTCACTTTTATCTTGATAAGGCATCCTAATCCGGGTTCGGTTGGACGTGACATAGTTCCAACAGCGGTGGAAGTGGAATGCCAGTGTGCTTTTGTTGGAGTACTTTGTGGTAAGCAAAGTGTTGGACGTCCACAATCTGTGAACGGTATTTGCAATTTTGGTGACAGTTTCTAGTTTTGTTTGAAAATTATGCCAAGATGAAGAAGTTAGTGATTTGGTGTTTAAACTGTTGGAAATGAATGATGTATTGTGGTCAATACAGATGGAAGCAGAACATGGAATTACCATGTCTAGTTTAAACGGAGCCCTGCGGAATGCTTCCGCTTGAACTACTAGAAACTTATCCAGCTTGATATCCGCCACTTGGTGATCTTTGATAATGCTTTCCATCCAATGCCCAATAAATATTCTGGAGGTCACGTGGTAACTGTCTTTTGTCTGGACCAGCATATTAATTGGTGTCCTAGATGGTATCAATTTCTGTGTGGGAAATGGGAGAAATCCACTAGACAGACCTGCGTAATCAAATATTTTTGGGAATGACATCAAATTTGACAAAAATAACTTTTTAGATGACTCTTTTGGTTGGGGTGATCCAAACCAGTAATTTGGTGGGTACAAATTGATACCGACTTCGCACTGCCATGGTTTTATAGCAGACGCAAACATGATGGCTTTCAGTGCAATGCAATTACTTCCCAGGTAACGGCTACTGAGCCCAGTGGCGTTTGGACAGCCATACCGGTGTTTTTTCCAGAGTAAGTGATCCCCACCATTTTTAGGTAAAAGTTCTTTTGGGATAAATGTAAAGATTTCAGTGTTTTCTTCTCGAACAAGTAGAGGCTCTAGTTTTCTCAAAACAAGTGGAGAATATTGGGTTGGGATGAGGTCAACATTTTCAAAATTGGTCACGTGGATGAAACAATGCCTTATTAGAAATATGAGAGTAAAGTTAAATTAATTCTCTTTGGAGGGAGCACCCTTATTTTTTTTTGTTGGATAAAATACTGGAAAAACTCTTGCTTTTCTACAGACCGACTAAACTTAAGGAGTTGCTTGAATGAGCCAGTACTAAATTGAAATTTACTTTCGCTGGCAACATGAATGGGAGAAAATGCAAGAGTAGAGACCAGACACCTGTTCAAAAGCATCATTGTTTTAAAAATATGAAATTTTCCTCAAGGTTTCTTAAACAAGTTGTCACATAATTAAAGTTAATTTAGCGTAAGTTGAAACTGCAATACCAGACAAAACAATACATACATATGCTTTTAAACTGCTTATATCTCAGTTGATGGCTGGCACAACGTGAGCTGGAATGGTTATATAGTTCTCTATAAAAAAAAGTTAGATTTAAAAAAATGTATCTATTGTTTACATATTTCCCTGCAATATTGTATATTCTTACTTACAAGTTGCAAAAGAGTAGAGACAAGCAACATCCTATTCTATCACACAATCGCCACCTCAAGCCACCACTCACCACACTGCCATTTGGCTATTAGCCGAAAGACTAGCAGAAGTTGGTCACAATGTCACGAACATTTTTCCTTTCACCACTAAAATCGGAAGTCATGTCAAAATCGAGGAAATTACGCCATACAAAGAGCAGAAAATAGTTTCCGGTCTAGTCTCCAACTTTGACGTAAACGTTTGGCTAAACAACACAGAGAATACATAGGCGCACCAAGTATTTGTTCGTTCTATTGAAGCATGCAAAGCTTTTTATGACAGTTCGGAAACCAATAAACCAAAGAATGGTTATCTTGACCAGATCTCCATTACGATTTAGTTTTCATTAATGCAAATCTTGGAGAATGTGGGTATGGGCTGATGCACAAGTTTAAAGCTAAGCATATCCTGTTCACCCCGCTATTTTTTCCAATTCAACAAGAAGCTCTTGGCATTATCCATGAGTCTGCAAGCATTCCAAAATTTTTCTTGCATAAGAAACCTGAGCAAATGGCATGTTTTAATCGTGTTCAAACAGTTTTGTCTAATTTGCTGTTTAGGGCGGTTTATGTTCAGTTTTCTAGTCAAGTAGAATCCATAATTAAAGGGACACTTAGTTTAAACTATTTTCCACCCGCTCAGCAACTAGAAAAGAATACTAGTCTTGTATTTTTAATTAGTCATTTTGTTGAAGAGTTTCCCATGTCACTTTCCTCCATGGTTGTATCCTAATCCGGTCTGTGGTGCAATTGGGAATAGAAGCAACTTCCAGAGAAAATCGCTGCTTTCATTAAAAACAGTGATGGATTGATTTACATCAGTTTTGGAAGTGCTATGTAGTTTCAGCTATGCCAGACTCAATGCGAGATCACTTTTTGAGTCGTTCCGAGCTTTCCCCAAGCTGAAATTTTTATGGAGGTGGTCTAGTCAAGTTCCAGAAAACGTTCCAGATAATCTAATGCTCCTTCCTTGATTTCCTCAGCGTGACATACTGGCTCATCCTAAATTCAAAGGGTTTATTACACAAGGGGGGTCGGCTAAGCACTCATGAGGCTATCTGTTATGGTGTTCCGTTAATCACCAATATTTGGTAAATAAAATATTTCTTTGTTATTTGAATTTTAAAAGATTTTTAAAGTTCTCCTTTTATTTAAAAGCTAATCAAGATTACAATGCAGATCGGTTGGAACAGATTGGCGTTTCTGTTACCCTTGACATAGGCAACGTGAGTGGTGGTACTTTATATATATAGCCAAATTCAAGAATTAATAGGAAATTCTAAGTAGGTTAAACCTTATATGTATATTATGCAAGAAACGCTATTTAAAATGTTATTAACAACGTTTTTTCTTCCTTAGTTATTCCAACAAAATGAAGCAAATGTCAAAATTATCTAAGGATTGTCCTCTGGACCCATTTGTAAACGCTTTGTATTGGAAGGAGTACGTACTTCGCAATGATGACACATACTTAATGAATCCCCTTGGAATGAACCTGCCATGGTATCAACGGCGTCTCATTGACGTATACTTGTTCATATTTGTTGTTACTAGTCGTTATTAGCATTCTATCAATTGTTACAATTAAATTTTTAAAATTTTGGCATGATCTTTATATGTGTGCATGTTATGTAATTCTTGTAAACGCAAACCCATGATGAGAATATGACACAATCTTTGTATGCTAAAAATACAAAAAAATGTCCCCGTCTGTCAATCAATCGATCCGATTCTTTTAGAAGACTTCCATTAAGTTATTACTAATTTTGTGTAGATAATCATATCTAAATAATGTGATTGTGTAAACATGTTTTCTAGAAGCTTACTTTAATTCATTTACAGTTTGAAAGAAAATTATTTCGTCAGTTAGTAGCAGCAAACTTTGGTTGAATCATTTCTACTACTCGACTTAAGCTTCCGTTGTTTGGAGGCTCATCAATTCCAAGAATCTTGCAAATCAGCGGAAAAACATCAAGACAATTAATGGGCTGAAATTCGTATCCTTGTCTAAAAGCAGGACCTCGGGCAAGAAAGATAGACTTCATCGAGGGCGTTTCATTATCATACCCATGAACCCCATATTCTCTCATCGGATTTGCTATACATACATAAGTTGAGCACAAAGAGCAAATCATCAAAAATTTTAGTTTAACAATCTTACAAATGTTTGCACTCGTACTCTCTATATATATATATTCGATATATATTCACCTGTCAAATTAAATTTATTATTCTGAAATGGAATACTTCTGGTCACTAAATCTTCAAATGCATATCCTGGCTCGGCAACCAATACGTAGTCGGAAATGCGCCTGGAATCAGTGTAATGATATTTATAGCGAAGCTTTTCCTTTTCCCAAATTTTGTAGCTAATACCCGACACATTATTCTGGCTTAGAGACTTATACAACTCTTCTCCTTTTCCGTGTTTAGGATCTAAAAGAAGAAATGGGGTGCTACCGTATTTTCTCTTCAATAGGGAAGGATCAATTAGTTGGGTTGTGTTAATTACTCTCTGTTGTGTCACAGTTTGTATCCCGTGGTCACTTAGAATTATCAGATTTATGACCTCAAAAATTCCTACATCCTTCAGTTTGTCTACTAGATACTTGGCACGTTTGTCTGTGTTTGATATCTCTTTGGAATACTCATCATATCCAAATGCATGAGCATGTGAGTCGGGCTCGTGACTGTGTAGAAATACCAAGTTGGCTGGGGCGGTGTCGTTGGTCAGCCAAGATATTACTGTGTTAACTCCCACCTCCCATGGTATGTCGGTGGGCGTTGGATAATAATACGTTGGCCACTTATCGTTGTTCAGTCCGTAAGGCGTGAAGGAGCCTGGCCACATAAAACACCCACTTATCCTCCCACCTCCAGCCATCTCATTTCTTATCTATTTAAGTAAATTTTAGTTAATTAATCCCAACCGTAAACCGGTATAAGAAAATTTAGCATATATTACCTACCCATATCGGCAAAACGTCGGGATGGTAATTCCAAAATTCTGTTTCATCTGTGGTCAGGTCTCGGTTGAATTTGGGATCAAAGAATGAGTTGGAAACAACTCCATGACTCTCTGGGTACAGTCCTGTCACAATGGACTGGTGAATGGAAAGACTTTTTGTTGGGAAGACTGGTGTCATGTAAGGCACGCTAACTCCCGATTCCTTTAAGCTATAAAGGGTCGGAGTATTCACTTTGTTTAGATAGTCATATCTGAAACTGTCAAAGGAAACAATCAAGATAACTGGATGTTCAGATAATTTTCTAGCTGAAACAAGGGGTACTGTGAGACAAGTAGAAAGGAAAAACTGCAAGAGAATAATAATTGTATAAGAATTCAACATGGTTCAACAGGGTTGCTTGATCAACATGAGTTTTTATGGATTCAACTATGTTATGAAAATCAATAGACATACTGTTAGCATTACTGTTCTTGACTAAATCACTGATAAAATGAATTTTTACACGTTACATTATACCATCACATCACATAAAAGTGTAAGAAGACATTCTCTCGGTCAAGGTCTTGATTTTTATGATACTATAAGGTGAAAGCTTAGTTCTTGTGATAACCTGGAAAAGATATCCAGAATCCTATTAGGTAGGTAAGTGTATATGTACTGCTATGTGCTATGTAACGGAGAATTAGCATGGTAATGAATATAATGCTGTACAAACATTCTTGTGCATGGGTATCTCTATTAACACAAAAGGCTCGCTAGCGCTCGTTCCTCAGATTGTTCTTCACGGGTTCAGGTGTGTGATTGTTGTGATTTTGTTCTTTGTTAAAGCTTACAGCTTTGTTCTGAATATGTATTGCATACCTACGTAACGTTGTTACTACTACTTGTGTTTACATTTCATTTTTATGTGGGCAAACATACTCGACAGTGGCAATACAATATATAGCTAGTCCATTTATTTGTCCAGCTCAACGTTATCCAATTTGGGTTTTGTGGGCATTTAGTTCCAAGTTTCAATAATACCACAATCGCTCAAAATAGTAGTAACTGTATGTAGACTCTGTATAGGTAGGTATCTTTCTTCCGTTTACATTTCATTCATCAAATCAATTTTATAGTCTCACATACCTACGTGTACATTGAAATGTGATAATTAGGTTTACAACCATACGAAAACAATAATTGTAATCATGGATTTTATCCAAGATCTTCATATAGGACCTTTACAAGAGGTTATTGCATATGAAAGTGAAAATGCTTTAAAACGGAAAACATCACATGTGCGGTCTCGGCCCAAAGGTATTTGTTTACCATCTCTCATCGCCCATACTCGCCTCCATACAGTAAAAACGCCATTTCTGTGTGATACTTGAAATAAATCCTTTAAACAACCTGAAACCCTCAGGGAGCATAAGCTAATTCATACTGGAAGCAAAGATTACAAGTGTAATATCTGCAAGGTTGGGTTTTACAATCGAAAATACTTGAATCGTCTCATGCGGGAGCACACTGAAGAAAATAACTGCAAGTTTCCTAAATGTAGCCGTTTATATCAAACATCATAAGTAGTCTCAATAACCATACAAGGACTCATACAGCTATAATGTTTGCCAAAATCAATACCACAGATTTAATGAACTAAAAGATCAAATTAAAATTCACACCGGAGACAAGCCCGGTCAATTAAAATTCGGTATCACATGACATTTGCTCACGCCCATTTGCTTGTTTACGTTCTCTAAAAGCACACCAGTTGACTCATACTACAGGATCTAAGAATAATCAATTTAAACAAAAAATTCACAGGCGTGATGTTTTTAAATGGAGTTTTATGCTTCGGCTGCGTTAAGGAGCCATTTGAGAAAACACTGCCGAAAGACCTTTCACATGTACAATATTTAGCAAGAGCTTTAGATAGATTCAGGCTCTAAAAAGCATAAGGATCGAATTCATTCCACTGATAAGCCATTCCAGTGCAATGTGCATAATTTGCAATAAAAGATATGCCACTTCACCCATTCTTAGAGTTCACATGAAGGTCCATGCTTCGAATTAGTCTTCCCAAATGAAACCTTCATTTGCTGGAGAGCGAACATTTATAATTGCGTCATTTACCCAAGTGTGTTTCCTTTTCAGGCTGAATTGTTGAAACACAAGAAGAAACATGATTATGCAAAAGAAAAGAAATTTTAATGCACAGAGTGCAAAAAAGGAGTTCAAAACTCCAACCAGACTCAGTGATCACATGCGTTCTCACACTGGAGAGCGACCATTTGTATGCAACCTTTTCCATAACGCATTACTCAGTACACATTAGATGTCCATATAAAGACATATACCCGAGAAAAACCCTATAGTTGTCAGTTGTTAGGTTAGTGGTAAATGTTTCTCCACACATTCCAGTTGCAACACACACATATGTTCGTAGTCCATTCTGGAATAAAAGCTTTCAGTTGTCCACAATGTGACAAGCGGTTCATCAGTCTAAAGTTTACCTTTAAGAAGCCTATGACAACCTACTTTGATAATGGAAAGGAGAACAAGTGTAATGTTTGCCAGAAAACTTATAAGCCAGACTTATACTTGAGCTTTTGAGCATTAGAATGCGCTTTTTAAGGAAATTTCTCCATTAACGACAATGTTAAAAAATCCCTCAAAAGCGCATTCTAATGCTCAAAAGCTCAAGTATAAGTTTGAGTCTGGCTATAGAGCCTCTACACAACTGAAATATCAACACCAGCGAATCCACCAGGTTTTAAAACCATACTATTGTCTGCTATGCAATAATACAGTTGCATTTGCCTCTTTTGTAGGACTTGAACAGCACATCCGATCACATATTGATGAAAAGCCATACGTTTAGATATGTTT
>JAHZNG010002383.1:0-11070 GCA_027744375.1 Orchesellides sinensis
TTAAACCACTTATATAATATTTTACAGAGACTCAAGACTTGTTAGCGAAGGAAGAAATCAAACTTGAAACAACGATGTCAATCATTCCACCTGTAATTATTCCTGCTGCAGTAAAACAAACTGCCACGGTACGTTTGGGAATTTCCTAATTCTCTGCTATAAAATCAACAAAGCAGGCAGATGCTTGATGCTAATGTGGTATCAATTTGAAACCTCGATCATTCCAATACATTTAATTCAAACAAATGTTAAAATCATGCATTCTTATTTATAATCTCATACAGATTTTGTTTCTCCATGGGTTGGGAGATACTGGGTAAGACTTTGAATTTTGATAGCATTGCATAATAATGATGATTGCATAACATACATTGTTTTTTATCATTATTATAAAACAGACACGGATGGGCCAGTAGTTTGGCTGAGATTAAACCTCCTTACGCAAAATTGATATGCCCTACTGCGTAAGTTGGAAACTTTTCCCTAAAAATTCTTAATAGCTGGATTCTTCTTACTAATTTTAATGTAATACTGCCTAATTTAAATTAAAAGGGAGGAAGCGCCCGTAACTATAAATGGAGGCTATGAAATGCCATCCTGGTTTGATATCAGGTCACTAGATAAAAATGATGGAAATGAAGATGAAGCTGGAGTTAAGAAAGCATCTCTGCTTATTACTAAACTGATTGAAGACGAGGTAAATACCTCCAGTTCCAAAAATAAGAGGTTGTTTGCCCTGCAAAACGTCGGAACGGAGTTTTAGAGCAAGCATTAAGTTTTCTTACGTACTTTCTTACGTACGTTTTTTCTTAGTTTTATTGCGTACTATTGACTATTTTATGCATTTATAGGTAAAAACCGGTATTCCTGCTTCTCGTATTGTACTAGGAGGATTTAGTCAAGGGGGTGCGCTTTCATTATACACAGGATTAACTGGACCTAACCTGTTAGGTGGAGTTTTGGTAATGTCTGGATATTTGCCGATCCGGAACACTATCGACTGGAACAATATCCAAAAACCTACTATTCTACAATGTCACGGAGATAGAGATACTGTGGTTCTTCATGATATTGGGAAAAGTGTATCGGAAATCCTGGAAAAGCACAATCTGCCAAATTACACATTCAAAACTTACAGAGGACTAGACCATTCCGCTAATGATAAAGAGATGGATGATGTTCAAAAGTTTTTGAATGAAAGATTGCCTCCAATATAACACTTTTCTTTTTAAAATTAAGCATTCTTACAATATTCCTCCATTGTTATTAAAAAAACTTTCTGCTGGGGAAAATAAAAATAAAGTACTATATTATTTGTCAAAGGTAACAGACAGACATAAGGTTAGCAATTGGCAAGGCGTATGCAAAAGCATCAAGGGTATAGGTAAATTTATTTTCAACATAAACTTTTAATTTACTTACTTAACATGGTGCAGTCGCTTCATTATGCGGTGTTTATGAGAACGGTGAAACTTGGGATCTGTTGACTGGAGATCCCTGTTTACGTTGACGCTAAATGTATCTTCTGGTAAAACTGTTTCAGTCCAAATTCTGCAGATTTTGTCCAAGCAGCTCGTAATAAGGGCATTGAAAACTGCTCCCCTGAAAGCAATAACAGAGACATATATTGAACCTAGTTTGCAAAAGAGTACATACAATACCTAATACCAGATGAAAATGAACAAAACAATACATGGAGAATGGAAAAATAACGTACTTTGGCATGTATTTACTAGTTTGCCTCCATGCAAAACCAGTAACAGCGCGCGGGTGTGCTAGATAGACGAAGTCATAAGTAAGTTTATCGGGAGTGGGAGAAAGACCTATACATTAATAAACACAAACGTTAACCTTAAATTACTTTCTCCTATTACAAATCTACCGTCAGCATAAGTTATGTGATATGTGCGGTTTTGTATGGTGTACTTACGGCTGACAGGATACCAAACTTTCACAAGACGATCGAATCTTCCAGCCGTTGCAAATAAACATGAGTCTGGTGAAAAACTGAGAAAATGTACTTCTGTTGCTGTTGTACACTTCCATACACATTCCCAGTGATGATTCTTTCTTTCAGGATTTGATAACGAGGGATCACCAATTATTAAATCTAATTTCCTACATATTTTCCACATTTGCAAAGAGGTTCCACCAACTAATAAACGAAGGCCTTCCTGATCCCATGAAAGAGAATTAACGCGACAATCACATTCTATTATTGAGGTTTCATCCCAACGATAGTTAAACAACTAGAAAAAACAACAATAAATATCATTATTAGAATCCCAATTACAATCGAATTGAATCATTCAATTCAAGCATTTTTTCACAACACATACGGGATTAGGATGTTCAGGGTTAGATGATAATGCCGGCTCGAAAATTTTAATTTTGTTCTGGTAGGCTGCAGCGATCTTCCCAGACTCTGATGAACAATGAACGCAACTAATCTGAACATCGCCGGGGATGATTTGGACTCGTTGAAAATCAAATGAGAGGATCACAAGACTACACCCAGATGCATACGCCTAAAAATTAAAAGAATAGCACACCATCATCACATCAATCATACTTTACATCCATACTAAATTTGAACACGTACTTGACAATATCCTCAAAATCAAACTACAAACTTACAATGAATGAAACGCTGTCTATATTTCCTAGACAGAATGATCTGTCACCAGAGTTGACAGCTCCAGTGAGAATTTGGTGACACCCACTCATGATGTTTTATTTTGTGAGATCCCTCTGATCAAAAACTCGTCCGTGGAGTTATAAATTCCTCCTTTCCTTTGCTACTACTATATTAAACTGTCCCAATTTCAGGCATCGCACTATCTGTTTCAAAACAAAAAGGAACACTTTTAAACTTCCACAAAAACGAGCAATCACACACAATATGCAATACAATATCACTTCAAACTATATAAACACCACTCAAATGCACATTTCAGTGCACCCAAATTTATTCTGCTCAATCATATAATCATGAATCATAAACACACTTTTTACTACATATTTACACTGAGATTTTATGCTCAAACCACCAACAAAAAATACTCACATTCCTCATTCCCCACGCCCAAAACGTCACATAAATACTACCCCCCAACCAACACACACAAACCCTTTTAATAAACTTAATTAATTTTTAAACAACTACTTAAATCTTCACTACATACCTTGTTTTTCCCTTTCAATTTCAGGCATCGCACTATCTGTTTCAAAACAAAAAGGAACACTTTTAAACTTCCACAAAAACGAGCAATCACACACAATACAATATCACTTCAAACTATATAAACACCACTCAAATGCACATTTTAATGCACCCAAATTTATTCTGCTCAATCATATAATCATGAATCATACACACACTCTTTTACTAAATATTTACACTGAGATTTTATGCTCAAACCACCAACAAAAAATACTCACATTCCCCACGCCCAAAACGTCACATAAATACTACTTCCAACCAACCAACACAAACCCTTTTAATAAACTTAATTAATTTTTAAACAACTACTTAAATCTTCACTACATACCTTGTTTTTCCCTTTCAACCTTGTCACTTGTAATTTAACCCAATGTAATCACCACTTCCACCCAACACAAAAAGGAGTGTAAACAAAAAAGGTGAAGAAAATTTGATCAGTCCATAAATCCCCTCTTTGTTAAAAATTAAATCCTTTTCCTACATCATCAAAAGAGAAAATGTGTAGTGCGACGAGCAAGAAAGCAAATATTTTTCTGAGATATTAACTTTTTATAAGGGTAAAAGTCAACCCCAGTCCTTCCTATTTCCTTTCTCAACTTGATATATATTTTTATTACAGCTTCAGCCTTTTATTTCTCTAAGGATGACTTCAACTTTTCTCTCCTTTCTCTCTTTCCTGTTTAAACACTCTATAACGGTAATCCCATCTCGTTCGTACCCTTTCAATTTTATACTTTCATTCATTCATGTATACTAATACTACTACACATACACAGGCAAAGAAAAAGAAAGCACGTAAAAACATACGAATGCGTAAGTGTGCCTTTTTCCTTCCTGCCAATTCCCCGTATGAGTGAAAGGAAAAAAAGGAACGTAAGTTTCACTCACCAACACCAAGCATGGAAATGATATACAGCTGCTGGATCATGTATGGTGAAAACGGAAATGGAAAAAGTTTTTTTTACTCTACCCTGTTTTCTCGTGGGTGAAGTCAACACGAATGAGGATGGAGGAGAGAAGTAGTAGGGAAAAAGCACTTTGATACTTGATATTACTCTTGTCATTTACTACGCTATGGTTGCATGCTAAAAACACAGACAGTACCTCCCTCCCATATACATTACATACAAATGTACTGTACATGGATAGGTATGTGAATAGTGTATTTATAATAGACAGATGACAAAAACGCATCTCTGTATATTTGCCGTAGTGCAATAACGTATGTGTTGTAGGAATGCATAGAGAAAGTAGGACTTTCTTCATCCGTCCGTATCTATTTACTACTCATTCATGTTATTCAAGTGGACTTTGATATGAGGGGGTTTGAAATCTCCCGGTAAGAAATGAAGGTGTGGTATTTACGACTCTTCATCAACTTGTTCGCGAGCCACCTGACTTACTTTGAGCCATCCTTGGCCGCTTCTAGTATGAAAAATTTGTAAACAAAGCTAAGCTTGACTATGGAGTATCGAGAAGAGGAAACGGAAATAGAGACAGCAACAAAAGAGGAGGTGAGAAAAGGGTTGTTTTTTTGTGTATGTTTTGCTCACATTGTGTTTTTCACAGTAATTTAAATTTCAGCATTGGTCTCTTGTAAAAGTTTACTAAAAAGGTTGAACAAGCTTTTTTAAATGTTCATGAATATAAAATAGCGCATGTTGCATAATAGACTTTGATTATTTGTTTGTTTGTTTTCTTTCGATTCCAGATCTCAAGGGCCTTTGGAGTGGATTTTCGACGGTTGGTTGAAACCGGGTAATCTTTTTTGAGGGATATGTTAAAAAATGGTCCAGTTTTACTACCCTAAGAAGACTGCTGATGATATAGTAAAAGCCGTAAGTCTGTCTTGAAGCATTTCCGGTCGCCGACCATAATTGATAATTGTAATTTAGTACAAGTACACAAGTTAGCTTTGTGTGCGTAAACTTCACACAAATTAAGTTCCTTTAAATTTAATATGTACATAGCAAATATAGCGATCATAATGATGGTATGTTTGTGGTTCAGTTAGTTTTGTATGTAAATCAATCGAAATTAACAGACAGGAAGTAGTTTAGTTAACTTACCAGTTCATCCCAATTTATATTATGTATCATACAAAGAAGTTGGAAGTAGGTGTTTAGAGACGAATCAAATTTGCTGTGTATAATTTTTTATATTTTGTATTATTGTCGCCATCCACGTTATTGATAATTTTTAAGTTCTTGTAAATACATTTCTTTTGCCAAGATTTCCTTTCAGACAACAACAGAATAGAATGTAAAATATTAGAATCGCTGCTCGCCACATCTTGAAGTCTTTGTTGAGCTGATGAGTTTGTTGATTAAAGATTAACAAATATACTCACTGAAGTTGACTTACACAAACCGAAATTAATATAAACAGAATTTGATTGGATTGTCAAAGACAGAGAGTATCTTTTCTCTTTGTTTTATAACATATAAGCGTTCTTTTAAACTTAAAGCTTGCTTAGGGATATTGTTGTATTAAATTAATACTGTAACGATTTTAAAAGTTACGAAGCGATAGTTAGTGTTAAAACCCACACAACTCATTGACTTTTTTTGTATAGTGTTTTTAAATATATGCAAATTTACACTTTTATACACTAGTGGAACATCATGCACAATGCAACTTATTTCTAAATTTCAATAACTCTGTGTTGCTCACATTCTGGGGAATGTATGTATGATCTTCCCGTTGGTTGTCTAATTCGTGTTAACTCCTGCTTCTAATTACAGCTTCATTTAGGATTTGAATGTTGTCACGTAAAACTATAGGTACATGTGCGTGCTTGGTGGTCGCTGTTTCTGTTTCAGTTATCCTACCTATTCAACAGCTTTGCTTTCTGGCCGAGCTTCAGGTAGACACTAAACGAGAATATGATCTCACTTGCAAATTAGTGGAACACACAGATCCATGTAGACACAGAAGTTAAATAGGTACGTGCACTGTTTTGCTGTTTAGTTTTGGTTATAATAAATAAATTAGACGAGCCAAACAAATATAGAATGCATATGTATGCATTACTTGTATTGTAGGTACGTATTATATTTAGTGAAACATGTTGATTGATGACACGAAGAAAATGGTTTTTCTTAATACGCTATATGTGTATTGTTAATATTGGTCTTCGTCTTAGGCTTTGTTTGCATTTGATGCCTCATGGATTTTGGAATACAATGCAGAATGCTTGGATAATCTAGTTAAAAATATTTGACAAAAATTCTTTGTGATGTATCCAGCGAAAGGTTATGTGATTAAATATGTATGAGTCACGCAGGAAGGATGGGATATATTTTAGTTGTTCAAACTTAAAATAAGTATAAATAGGTTAATCCCATTCAAATGCATATCATTGTACTTTACACAGGTACATTCCTCCTCATTATATTGGTACAAAGGTTTTGTGATCTGTTAAGTTTTAGAAGAGAGCATCTGCAGAGCACGTTTTCTTATGTATTTTCTTAAGAGGGATAAGGATGGATATCTCATAACATTAAACTTTAAACTGTAACAGTGTAAGGTACCTTATGTATAGTACTAATGTATGCAGTATGTACACCTTCAACGTAACTTATTGTGCTGGTGCGGTATGGTTGCATGCATGGGCATGCAAAGGTCTTTTTAGAGGATTAGCAAGGAATTAGTTAATTAGGTTGAACTTTGTTACGCTGTTTTCTTTTCCATCTGCTACGATAAGAAACATGAGAGTTTTTTATCTAGCTAGTCTGCGTCTGGTACAAACTGCATTCAGTGTTTGCATTGCCATATATACAATAGGGATACAGTTCCAAGCTTTCTTCATTACTCTTCAACAAAGACGTTCTTTATACAACAAAGAATTTATACGTAAAATGTTTCCAGTATCCAATCTGAATCCAATTCTATAGGTTTTAAATGATTGGTAGATAGGCATTGAAGTACATTTGACATTCAATATGCATAAGAAAAAATGTACACATTGTACAAAATGCTTTTGGGTTGGCAGATGGACGTAATTAATTGACTTGATTTTGACAATTTAAAAAATAACAAAGAATGAGGACGTTTGACAATGTATCTCTTCAAAAGTTCAAAAGTATGTACATGTATGAAAGGTTATACTTATAACGTCTCCTTTTGCCACTTCTTCAATTTTTTATCTTCCTGAGCCTTGCCTAATCATAGGTCACCCAAGGTCTTTGCCATGCTCACATATTGTGTAAGTCATATATCGCCAGGACTTATTCATGCTGAAGAACATTTATACCTATGGATAACATACATGATAAGATGTATTGATGTAGGTTTGGGTTATTATATTGTGTTTAGATCATGAAACGTAGTACAGTGAAAAATTACCAGTATTGATCATGTTTGGACTGAACGCTACTGAAAGACCTTAACGGGAACGAGACTCTCTGTGAACCTGAACTCTCAAAAATATTGCTGCATATAATGGAAGGTATAAGATGTCATGAGTCATGGTCAAAATATAACGATAACGTATTTCTGACTATGTATGTACCTATGTATATTTTCTAAAAAGGTTTGTTATTTGTCATATGTATATGACTGAACCCTGCCTCTGTCTGACGTCTGACCTGACCACAGTCAGTCACAACACAGCAAGAGTTTAAAAGACTCAACCTTCCTCTTCCGACTTCCGGTCAACTGCTTGTTTATTGTAATTTGATGTCCTGTATTCGTTTTTTATCCTACATTGACAACAACATTGACCTGCATCGATGTAAATCAATCCATAAAGATGATTGACAACATTTTTTAAAACTCAACAGTACTTATATTTCGCATTGTTTTACAGCGTACTGTACTAAAGAGCCGACGCAACGTATCGAACTCTTAATAGGAACCAGGACAGGAGCGTTGCTTGTTGCTTTATACTCCAGCTAAGTTCTTTGCATTATATCTAAATCTATATCTGGCTAGTCATGGTCATGATCACATCATACCTAGATGAAGCTGGATGTGATTAAATTATTTAACAAAAACATTTTTGTTTTGATGCCACGCGCTGTATTAGTGAAAGGAAATGCGCTTTAATCCTGGGAGGAAATATTGTAACTACGAAGTCTCATGTTTAGCAACTAATTTAATTTGCATTGCAAATGTTACCTTCATTTACATAATGTTGTACATTCGATATTACTCCACCACCATACATAACTAGAACTAACCCATATAAATCCCTTCCGTTCATCACATCACCGTTCCATTGTCAACTATTTGTAACCTTCAGTTTTTATAGTATACCATTTGTAAGCATTTGTTAAAACACTCATACATTATACTGCCTAATACAATACAATCCACTTCTTTTCATGTATTTGCTATATAATGAGCATAACTTTATCCAATTATATGGAGGGAAATGGTTTATTTATATAGCAAAATGAATCGCTCATCGCTGCTACAGTTTTTACTTGAAAGGAAAAAGATAATTTGTTGAATAAATGTATAGTTATTACATACCATACAATTTACTTAATCATTTATTTGTATGAATATTTGTGTTTACAGCTTTGCTTTCTAGGCGTTTTAATTACCTGGGGCCATATTCTCTACGCTGGTCGTGTTCTTACCGCAAGGTACTCTGCAGCCGTATTTCCAGAAAAATTCGCGTAATACTTTGAATTGAACGATTTACACCCCCAGAGCGTTTGAGCTGGTAGGGAAATATGGGAGACAATGTAGTTTCTCAGATTCAGGTATGCTGAATGTTATTATATACATGCATGCTTTTTAATTAGATTATGGCTCAATATTTTTCTACTGATTGAAATGAGAGTATGTATTCTAATTGAGACGTTTAAAATGTCACCTTGTAATATTGCATTATACATAACTGATTACTCATTTTTTATGAATTATAAAAGGAGCGTCTGGAAGCTGTATACAATCTTGTCGTCAATGATCTCACTACTGAACACAATAACGCTGCTAATAACGTCACAGCCATCAATAAGTTACATGAGAAGGGCAGACAAGATGAGAAGAAATTAACACAAGCTAATAAGGCACGGAATAATAACGTACATAGACACCAGACACCACGAAATTCCAACAGTAATCAATTATTAATATGTAAATGTACTGTAAAAATAAACAACGAAATTTTCTGATATTTCCAGCAAAAACTTAAAAATCTGTATTCAGTTGCCCTTGCCGAAGCAGAATGTGAAGATGAAGTTATGGACAGTGTGGGTTGGTACTTAAAATAATGACAAAATATAAAAGACATAAAGTCGAATACGAGATGGTTAAAACTTTGATACTTTGTGTTTTCAGTTATGGCTTTGTACCCACAAACAACGTGCTTTTACAAAGCTATAATTAGTTCACCACCTATGACTTCTATCGACGAATATGAAGTCCTATTTGAGGATTCATCCTATACAGAAGGATTCTCCCCACCTCTAAAAGTAGCTCAAAGATACGTGATAGCGCTTCGAGATAAAAAAATGAAGTAAAGCACAAACAAAGCCTGTTCTTAAATCCAATCAAAATCTCGGAAAAACTTTGATGATTCAAAAGAAGTATTTTTAAATATCATAAACCTATATAACCTATATTTTGCTACGTTTTTATGTATTATGCACTGTTAACCTGATAAAAGGTTTATGATTCTCATATTATAAAATTTTGATTCTCATTTTGTTTATAATGAAAGAATTTTTGTATTTTGTATTATTTTTCTTACCACAATAAATCTATACAATTACTATAATATTATACATACATAGTGTCGACTCTATTGAATCATTTCAATTAAATTGAACAAAAGTAAATTTTCGCTGTATTCATAAGAATTGACTACGTATTCGCACAAGTTTGAAATTTCTTGAAATGTCTCACACCCCCACGATTAACCCTCAATCTTGCTTTTGGTATTGCGGATATCTCTGAGCAATGATTGACTTGCTGAAGTCTCGATCATGGAACTGATGTGGCAACCTCTCAGGACTTACAACTGGATAGCCTGGTTCTCCTGGGTAGACTGCCTTTTTGCTCTGAATTATTCGCCAACGTCCTTTACCTTGCCAATCCTAAAATAAAAGGTATACGTATTTCGTTAAGGACGTATCTAATCCGAATTATGTCCATGTATATAAATTAACGTAGATAGGTACGTGAATAGTATTTGCTATCCTTTCTATTATTACTGAAAATCTTTGTTGCTTAATAAGCAGCTCAGCCAATAGCATTTCACTTGAGTATCAACAGCTGTTGATGTTTACCTTGTTTAGCGCCAAGCAAATTACAAAGTAACCAACAGCAGTGTTACTTGTATTGGGGCGAAAAGAAAATATCTTTGTTAAGCCATGTTATTTTCCAAGAATGAAAGACCTCAGAAAATTTCCGTTTTTAAATACCAAGGGCTATTAAAACTTTAAATTTTTCACGGCCACATTGTTAAGAATTTAATTCTACGTATTTTTCATAATTTTAAAACATACTTTTGCATACTTTCCTATTGATTCACCTACAAAATCCCAAATCGTTTTTACACTTGGGTAAATGAGCACAACAAATTTAGTAGCTCACACATGCTTTACACTAATTTTTAATTATTTTTAAAAGTATTATATTGTTTTTTACCCTTTATTTGACAAAGTGGCCGTGAAAAAACTACAGTTTTCGAAATTCGGTAGCCTTGTTTTTGAAAAATACGTTCAAAATTTTATTTTTCTCAACACAAGCTGGATGAGAGATACAGGAATCATTTAAATTTGGTGGGTAGTCGCACTACACCCCCTTAAATACTACCGTTTTCTGGTTCAGAACTATTCTTTACCTTTCAGACCCATGTAGGTTAAAAGCTTACATTTGTATTGTATTTA
>JAHZNG010002385.1:0-15983 GCA_027744375.1 Orchesellides sinensis
AGGTTACGTCAACAAAATTTGATTTTCACAGAATAATTTTGTAGTAATTTTTTTAAACATGTACGCGACCTATAAGAGTAGAGAACTTAGAACTAGATTCCTCTCTTGGCATTTCAATATTATGGTTGATGGAATCAGTTTTGTAGAAAAACCTTTGTTCCTCGGCTCACACGTCAAATATTTAATTCCTCTTTACTTTTGTCAACCAGCGGCAGAATATAGTACAAATCGAACAAAATGTGAGGAATAGCTCAATGTGTAATTCATGTTTTACAACGCAAGGTCGATGTAACCAAAAAGTAAATTTGAACATGGCCACCCATCAGCAGCACATTTATGTACCTTGCATGATCGTAACAAGATTTCTTATGGGGTATTATTAAAACTGTAACAAGAGGGTTACTCAATTTACCGTCATAATAATCACAGTTATCAACAAAGGATAAGATAGCTTTAAGCGATACCAAAAACGCTGCCATGGTCAAGAGCTGACCGCTTATTTTAAGCATAAGGGTCACAGAGGAATGAGAAATGGTTCAGATCTGTTATTAGCTATCATCAGTCAGTAGGATAGTAAGAGGATCATGTTCATTGTTGATCATATTATCTCTCACCTCCCAAGCGTGTGTCCCTATATTTACCCGTTAGCACAAAAGCAATCAACGTCCACATTTAATGTAATCACTTCTTAGGCATAGTCGTCAGATATATTTGGCAGCAGTTTACCCCAAGTTGACATCCGAAGGCTACAGATTTCATGCATTAGATCGACAAGTTAGCAAGTGCTAACTAATTTATGTATATAATTTAATTGCCTATTTAATATTCCGCAAATTTCACGTCCGAAACCAGTTTATATGTATGTATGTATCTATATGGGTTATTTACGTTATTTAGAGATGAAAGTGTAAACGTTGGCACTTTGTCATTTAGTAAACTCAATTCTTTGATGAGAATTTTCAGTGAGAAATGAAACACTGCAAAAACGAAATTCTATTTACTCTCCTCGTCTATTGGGACTGAGCCATTCCCAAGCAATGTCATGTTATAATTAGTGTCAGTCTTTCAGTAAACAGCACTTGTAACTTGAGCATAATAGTTTACTGGTCAAGTTTTTATTGTCAACAACTCAGCTCGAGCTGAAAACATCTACTGGACATTACGTTCCTACGTATAAAACTTTGCATACGAAATTGCTGTAATACTAATCTTCTTTCAAGGTAATACTAAATTGTAAAGGCAAAGATTTTTATGTAAATAGCTATTGAAAAAATAATGGTTATGTTCACAAAAATGTTTCTTTGTTGCTGAGTAAATACACGCACAGTGCACATCGACAGCTATAATTTTGAGTTCATATATCAGTCAAAAATTGACAACTTGTGAATGTAAGGAAGCGTGAACGTAGGAATTTTATTGGGCACCCTAAAAAACGTTCATGAACATGCCATTTTCTAAAAGGTAGAAACAAAAACTTAGATAATGTTCTAGAAGTGCTTTTAATATAGTATGGCAAAAAAATTACATGTTTTCTTTGAGAAAATTTAGAATTTTATAGTAGCTGAGTAACTTACATCACAGGGTAAATTTGCATTTATCAAGATGATAATGAACTTGGAATTCAGCTGATGGTTGACCACGTTATTAATGTTGAAGTAAGAATTTAAAAAAATGAAGACGAACATCTGTATTTCCCTGTCCCTTTTTTGGAAGTGATTTAGGAGTTGAGCATAGGATGAGTTTTAATTAGATGTAGATATGAAGGAAGGGTGTAGTCGTCACTGATTTCTACACGAACTAATTTATTAGTCATAAATCTTTCACTTTCTTCCCACGTTTTCTCTTAAGCCTCTCTGCATCTTGAGATTTTGGAATTTTTATGTTGTAAGCAATATAGAGCTGAGAGTAAATAGGATATGCGGAAAAAGTAATTTTATCACTTGTGTAACGTTAATCGCATCTTCGCTGTATGAAGATCTCAACGTAAAAAATGTAATAAAAAAGTTCCAAAAATCAGTCTTCAGCACAAGTCTTACTGCGATAATCCTATTATCTTTTATTTAATTATGAGTTAGGCTATGCATGCATACCAAAAAAGCATTCTGCCCGGTGGATGGCGACTCCTAAGAAAATGACATTTTATCGACATATGTTACTCCAAAAGCGATAGTGAGCTAACAAAAGGGCAAGGAAAACTAATTTTGAGTGATGTATTAGTAGGAAAATCCATTTTTACATGTATATGGCTGGTAGATGAATTCGCAAATTAAGGTTGTGGAATAAAGGCGGAAGAGGAGGTTACCACTATTATATTCCTGGATCTGAATGTGACATCTTTGTATGTAACCCGTAGAAGCTTCCATTAAAATCAAGGGTATATGGTATATGTAGACGTTCAAGTTTTTTACAAAATGCAAAAACGAAACATGTGGACGTTATATGGATTTTTTATGTACTTGTTTATACAAACTTGAGAACCATTAACTTGTGGATTTGCATGAAACATTAAAACAATTTTAAGATCCATCAACCTACTCTCAATCCAGATGTGTTTTTGGATCTTTAAGCTGTAACATGATATCAAAGTTATGCTAACGCTAGTTGTATGTATGCTGTTTTAACTATTAATCTTGCTCACAAGTTATACATATATGCAGCTCTATCACTTGCGATGAAAATAACAGTCAAATAGGAGATACAAAATAATAAAACATAAACCACCATAGGAGAAAAGCAACAGGCAACGTCGGATATTACGAAAAGTAATTGCATATAAGTAACATACATACAGCTGCAAAGAATAGGAAATAAATTTACAAGCAAAAAATACCGGATGCACCGGTCCTTACTTCTTTTTAACAAACATCTACCTGGCATCTCTTCCTCTTAGCACTTCACAGAGTACAAAGCCAACTAGGTAAGTCACCCCAAACCAATACGTTACACGTTGATGGAAAAATTATGCTTGCAAGGTGGCTTTCTAGAAGTAGGTCGGAAGTGATGGGATCTATATTAGTTTGTCGGTGTTGAACAAGTTTTTTTTTTGGATCAGGACCAGGTATTACTACATCAGAGAGTTGGTCAATATTCATTTATGCAACCATATAGGCTCATTCTCTTCCTTTCTCATTTCCTCCAAGATCGTTGATTACATTGCATTCATCCATAAACTGCGGAGCAGTTTTCCGCTCTCCCTTTTGTGTTTTCCCTGTATGCTATGCTTACCGTAAGAATGGAAGAGTAAGGAAGAGAAACCACTGCACTGCCCGGGAGCCGAAAAGAAGACCGTTAACTTGTCAAACATCCAGCTGAAATCTAAAAGGCAAGGTGATTTCGTAAGCACAGCGAAGAATTAGGACTACTACTTGTTATTCCGGTGCATGCTAATAATGGAGTTATGGAACGTTGTCATTTTTAAACCGGTATGAAACTGACGGAAGAAGGGATGCTTGCTTTGCTGTATGAATATCTTTCCCACAGTGATGTGATACAGTCAGTTTAAAAATGAGTGTTGCACATATGTCTGTTTCAATAGGATTACATTTTTTTTAAAAGTTACTCTTTTATATTATTATTATTACACAATTATCTGATGGGTTCCTTTACGTGCTAAATGTGATATGTGCGAGAACGGAAGTGGTAGAGGATTTGAGAAGATCTTATCGTTACTTTTTGATAATCGGAATTTTACAAGCAAGGATTCTTTTGACTCTAGGCATTGCTGTTATAGTTGGATTATATGCATATGGGCTAAATTTATTTGTTCGCACTTCTATCCCAATCATTGCTTAAATTTCGTATTGCATGCAAGAAACCCACTTATCCGTTACATATTTGTATTTTTATTATCAAGTGGCAGAAGTTGTGGGAATCCGGTCGTTGGCATGCAATGCTTGTATAACGTTGCTTACCCTTTTGCATAGACCGGAAAGACTTTTTCAATGTGCAAATACACCCACTGTGCAACACACAGGTCCTCGATCACATTACTTTTGTTGTATACGAAGAAGGTTAACCTCCTTTTACAAGTACAAAACGGAACTTATTTATTAAAAAAGACTGAGTGTAGACAGTAGAGCACATGCATAGCTTTAAGTTTTTAAAATTCTCCGGAATTTTTTATGCGATTGCCAAAAATGCATCAGACAAAAGTGGGTTTACCATGGATTTTGATTTTTAAGGAAAAATACATGCATTCATACATTTTTATTTTAAGTTATGGAATAACGGCAGTTAAACTGGAGGTGTATCGGATACCGGGTATCCTTTCACACATGTAGATACAAAATGTGTAACATAGACTGATTTTTTCCTGAACATACATTGTTAACAATCATAGGATGCGTTGGTTTGTTTGTGTTCGTATTTTCTTTGTTTCATCCTGCCATGGAAGAAAATTCACAAAAAGTTTTTGTCCTTAAACGAAAGAAAGCTTTCCTAGAGGCACAAAAACTTTTTTGATGGATCTTGTTTTTTACCATTGTAGGTACTTACAAGCCATCAAAATTTGTACTCTGGATATTTATGCAGTTAGTAAAATGGCGTTTGTTTTCTATGAGCGAATTGTGTTTTTATGGGTATATTCGTACTGTTTTATTGTTTTTATTTACTCAATGAAAGGTAGCTACTAGAGTTGTTTTAACAGACCATAATGGCTATGTTGACAGATCTTAAATCATTTGTTCAATATGCACAATATATATGCAAAGCTTTAATGAGGAGCTTTGAGCTTACCAAATTGCCCAGCAATTTTTCACGCAATCCATAAATCTAAGAGATGGAACTTGGTAGACAAAAGGGAACGAATTTTAATAGCACTAAAAGCATTAATATTGCATTTTAAACAGTTGTCTTCAGTAAAATACGAAAACCCTTTTCCTTTTTCCTTGCTGGGGGAAATAGGGGAAATGGCTCAGGACGATGTTAAAAATCTTGTTTAATGATCTACAACATACTGCAGAATTTTTACTGGTAGTAAATGGACAGAAATGTTTGTAATAGTTGGTATATTACAAATAAATGTGATTCTAAAACAGACGAAATGAAGGAGCAGCTTGTTGAATGTTAAATGAGAGAGCGGAAGGAAGGAAAGGGGCCTCCTGCAAAATGTCAAAATAAATGTCGATTGAAAGAAAAGTCTCAACGAACCAAAGCGTAATTTTTTCGTTCTCATGAGATAAACCCCTTGAAAAACAGAATGAATAATAATCATGTGCTTTACATGTATAGCTATAATGTGAATAAGCTGGAATTTTTCATAGATTGGTAAAGCAGATAGAACTGGATAAACTGTTGCTCACTTTGAGTTTATGTACATATATAAAGAATAATGTACATAACACTAACTGAATGAATGACTGGCTGACACTTCTGCTTGAGTACATTACATTGTACGTGAGTGAGAGCAGAAAGTGTTTCTGTTGTTGAAATTTTGGTCAAGAGGGTTCCATTCTTGCATCAACAATTAAGTGCTAAGTACATCAATATCCTTTCATAAATACCCCTTTTATTCCAAGTGAAATGATTAACATTCCAAGTTCATACTTTACTCTGCTTCCTGGAGTTGAAGTCTATGGTAAACGCTGAAAATTGAGTGTGTCGAAAGAAATGAGAAATCCTTTTCGTTTGAAATGTTGAGATGTCGTCTGGTTAATCTTGTGTAACTGCTTTGGAAAAGGCACAGTGAAAACCAGAAGTAAAAATCAAAATATGCATGTTCATACATACTTAAAGAGTTCATCAGACATTCACACATAAATTTTAAAGCTAGATGTACTCAGAATGTTGTTAACATATATGCAGATAACTTGGTTCTTATAATAAACCACGTTCTGATAATCAAATAAATAGATGGAACGTTATAATGAAGAAAAACATTAAATTCAATAGGCTTACTCTTGAAAATACTCAAATTTTATCGCTGAATTTTTTAAAGTTTGTGCCCGTTGCTTGTCAAAGTCATGAGGAAAATTTGTTCGACTTGCGTAGAGAAATTTTCTTATTTACTCTTTAGTTTGCCTTACATCCAGATTCGACTTGCATTCATAAACATTATCCATGATAGAATGATAATTTAAAAGGCTTCGTTTATATGCCGCCTGCGCTCCGGTTAGCTACTGAATGAATGAACTATGAATGGATGAGATGTCCACCTTGGTCATCGGTCATACACATGGTGGAGAGTTAAATTTCCCTGAATTTGTGCTTTCGTTTACAAAATTTCATTGAGCCACTGCTACTTACTCTTGTATCATGCCCCATGTTTCCCATTGCCAAAAAATGTTCCAGGCAGCCATAGTAAGATGATAATGCAGCCCAAAAGAAATAAATATGTAGCCTTATTAATATTTTATTGAGTTGCTCAACAAGGAAGTGAAAGATAGTAAGAGAAATTTCAAACGCATAAAGTTCATCTTTCAAAATTCTTACACCAAGGGAAATAGGTACGGTACGTCATTTCTTGGTACATATAAATACAAAATGTATTTCAAGGGAACCTTCTTGAAAGTCGTCTTACATGTTTATTTACTTCAGAAATGTACACTTTTCTTTCTTGTATTTATTTTATGCGCCAGACTGTTCATATTACTTCCCAAGGTTCTTATGAATTTTGAAAAGATCGTGAGGCCATGAAGATTACATTATTGCAAGTGCAAATCGGACGTAAATCATNCAGACTGTTCATATTACTTCCCAAGGTTCTTATGAATTTTGAAAAGATCGTGAGGCCATGAAGATTACATTATTGCAAGTGCAAATCGGACGTAAATCATCTTATCATCTATGTGCTTTATTACGCATGCTATAACTGTAAGCAGCTTATGACTTGAATAATAATTTTTATCATATACATAAGCATAGTACAACACGACGTGCTTCGTTGACGCATAGCTTTCAACGTTTTCCCATTTTAGTGGCCATAACTTTTGAAAGCACATCCAATAGAATTGATATGGTGGCATTATATTTCGCAACCATATCTGTACTTCCCATTTGAGACGATTTTAAAACCCGACAACAGGAGATTACGCGAGTTGTAAAAGCACAGGAAATTAAAATATTCCCACCAAAAAACCCTTTATACGTTCACTTTCGTCCTTTAAGTACTAATAAAACTATCATACGCTAGCCAGTGATGATTAGTTGAGTTGTGGTGAGCACAGGCAGCAGCAATATCATAAAGTGTTAATAATTTCCATGTGGCATAATATAATTGGTATATACGGTTGGTACGGTACAGGCACACGGTTGAGGTGCTCGTGTACATCAACATGAAATTCCATACTTAATAAAAACATCATTAGAAAGGCGATAAGAGTTTGTAAAAAAGTAATTCCTTTAGCTTACATGGCTCTGTCTTGTTACACGGGATCTTACCGCAATCTACTTCAAAAGAAGCGTTCAATATTCACAAGAGCCAAATGCTGTCAACTAAGGACTCAGATTTATGTTTGAATGGGTTTTCCGCATATTTAAAGCCATTGCTTATGCAAGCTTATTATATCATAGTATCACAAAGTAACTTACTAAATTAATAGGAAGAAAGGGGTATTGTGATGAAACAGTCCATGAATCATGAAAGGTATGTACATACATTTGATACTTGCCAGTTACACTGGTAAATAATCTACACTTTGCATGGGAATTGAATGAACAATATTAAATGGGCACTTGAGCCCATAACAAAAAATAAGAATTAGTAATATTAAGACAAGATGTGGGAATGGCTCTTTTCTGTCTGTTGCTGCTCATTGCTCTGCTCATTCATTTTCTCTATAAACGATGCGTTCTTTCTTATTGCCTTTTGCCCAACTCATTGAATCATCACCTATGCACAAGCGGCAACCCCAGTCAAACTAACGAAAGAAACAACATTTATTATTGCTGATGATTACTATTACTCAAAGTGTTTACATGCATGAATACATGTAAGAAAAGATGCATTCGTTTTACAACGTACATGAATATGAGCATATGAATATATCATACTTATACACGGTTAAAAGTGAGTTAGTTTTGTTGTTGACTTCTACAAGCTAAGTCGATCAAAAGAGTCAGCCAGAGAACTGTGTTGGAGCATGTAGCATTTAACGTTTGATGGATTCTATCTATTGCCTTTGTAGATTACACACTTGACGCTGTTATATCTATCGGCATTCTATTCATTACTTTAAAAGAGTGCATTTGTGTGAAGCAAAACTTTTCCCGACAGTCTTCACAAGTTGCTTGCTCTGTGTCAGTGTGTTACGTGAACTTAATGTCTGAGACCGAATAGTTATTATTTTCATACATGTATTAATGCATAAGAACTTCTCGCATGCATCATGTTCCACAACTACCTTTTCACTGACAGTTTGAGCCCTGAGCTGAACCCTTTTCATGTGGGAAGTTGGTTGGGACATTAAATATGAAAGGGTTAGATGCTCGCTATACTGCTGGCCGAACTAAGGGATATGTAAGTACGGAATACACCTAGAATTTTTATACATGCTTACCAGTCTGACTCTAGAGTCCTTCATGCACGCATTGCCTTACTTACCCTCTTCTGGACTCTTGTTATTAACTAATAAATCTGAAAAATAAGCGAGCAAAGTAGTGAGCAAGTGAAAAGACAAGTAAAATGTGACTTCTTGGTAAAGTTTAAGTGTACTTTGGTCGCGTATATTTTAATCATCAAGTTTGTTTGAATAACGTCGAGTTAATCAGATAACTCTTTTATTAAATTATTTACGTATAAGTGGAAAGTCTTATTCCAAAACGAGTTTCTACTTTGGTGAATGGAGAACTTGAAATTTCTTTGCAGTTGAGATAACCATTTATATTATTGAATAACGGATTTGTATGCAATCGAATATATTTGCCTACATAGTCATGTGGATTTTAGTGGAAATCGAAGAAAATTAAATTTTAGTGAGGCATTGTGTAAACATGTGAAGGATTGCAGTATTTACACAGAGATAACAAAGATATACATGCATACCTAACCATGGAACACTGCATTCGTCATCGATAAGTCAGTCGTACTCTGGAATTAATTACACTTTATTTGGAAAGTCAATACCATGGATGAAATTTTGTTGGTGAGGCAGAAACTTGCGAAACATACCTCGTGTGATTTGGACACGAAATGTGACAAGCAACCTACTAAAATTAAGCAAACCAACGTGACAATAATACCGCAGGCAAGCAGCAGAAGGGGATGAAAAGTAATTGTTTCGGAAATGTGACTGGATTGGATTGTCCTTTCTCCTACGGAATTCAATTTGAAGTTTTATTGTCAACGATCCGGCAATGTGTATTTAGTAAAGCGAACTGCTTTATATGTTTTATGTGCTGAACTAATCTGTAAGTGTACATGGCGCATATCCAAGATTTACTAACCAGATACATGAGACGATCCTTGCGACAACAAAGTGCAGAACGCTAGGATAGGACAAGTGTACATATATTGAGCCACACATTGTGTGAAACGACCGTGTGTGGGTACAAGTCGCCTGCAACAAGTGCAGAAAGTTTTGTGGATTGCTGGAAAGCTCACGGGAAACTGAGGTACATATATACACATCGGAGCACTTGTACAGTTTGTTGCACATCAACATGAATATAATTCCTTGTATCACCCAAAACAGTAAACGTTAGGCATCTAGGTAAAACCTGTGTTTTGTCTGCTCATGACTCATCATTAGCGAATGCATTCATGAGCTTCATCTCATCTACATTCATTTCGTCAGTTGTTTAATATAAATTGCAAAATCCCTCGGTGCTATTATACTTATTTGGCAGATTGCTTTATTTGGTCGTGGAGGATTATTGCTTTTTCCGATTTGTTCACGGGGGATCTTGTGCAGAGGTACATGAATTGTTCTTCTGATTAATTTGCCTTTCACATTCCTGCAACACAGTTAGCAGACTACCTTTTTGTTTCGTTGCTCACATTGATCAAAAAAAAACCCACACAGTTTTGACGTGGGTAACGCAATGAAACTGGCGTAGGTTCCTGGAGTAGTCAATCCTAATGAAATTTGCCATTAGTTTTCAGTCCAAAAATTGCTTTTTGTCTGTTTTCGGCCTCAAGGCAAGGCCTGTGGGATAACAGAAATTCAAACTACCACATATATGATGTACAACATAATCTATTATGCGAGTAATACAGAGTTTTAGTTTTAGACAGTTTCTGTAGATCATACCTGACATTTAGATATCCAGTCCCAAACATGCATACCTGGCTTTTAGTTACTATTTTCCATTAGAGATTCAATTTGCATTTTCTATTTTTAGACCATAATTTTTCATGAAAATGCTTACGAGGTTAATCTAATAAGACCATCACAACATGAACTATAACTCTTTGTTTTAGTTTAGTAGGCTTCTACGGTGTAATCCCACCGAGTGTTACGTAATGTGCCACAAAATTAATTAAAGTAAGAGTATTGGTGTTCGTAGATGAATTCCGGATATTTATTAATTATAATAAATGAACCATAAAATAATATGCATTAGCTTTGCACAATGGACACTAACATAGGAGTTACAATATGAGAACAAAGTAATCATCTGCCAGTGGGTCAAAAGTTCATCTATTAAAATCACCTTATCAGATGGTATTGAAAAAATTGAAAAACAAATTATGAGAATCACAAAGCCCGGAAGGTGGTTCAAATCACACAAGACCATCTTTGTGGTCATTAATATTATTATGTATTATCGAGTGTAACAGTTGCATCATAATCATCAATGTCTTACTCATTAGTACCACAAAGTTTCCAAGTTTATTACTTTTAAAGCGTGTGCCAAGCCCATTATAAACTGAACACAATTTTTAGAAAAATTACAATAATTAAGCTTAGAATTGAATGTAATACATTCAAATATGGGTTTCAAATAGGTTTTGATGCACTGTTTTAATGAGGAACTAGATAGAATTAACCTTCATTAAGGAAATAATCATCGCGATTAATAAGCTTGTTTTATCAGTTATGACTGGAAGTAGCTCATTAAAAAGGTAATAATATTGTGTAAACAAAAGGAGACGGCCGAACTAATTGACGTTGGGAACTTGTGCACCGCTCAGGTGACGACTACTCAACAATGTAGTTACAATTTTATTTCATACTCTCATTTACATACATTCCAAGTTAAAATACCTTATAATTGCTCAATACAAAGTGGTATTCATGCCTTTGTATACTATAACAATTGCGGCTTTTTATACGAACTCATAGAACAATGCAGATGGCAACGTCCTAAGTACATTTCTACCTTGTATTATGCGACATTGTCATCCTCATCCACTTCGTGTTCCTCCTATTATCTATGCAAACAAACTCTTCATGTTATGCATGACACACTAAAAGTTTTATTGTGTAGGTTGGCAAGAGGAATGTTTAATGCATTTTACATTCGCTATGATGATTTGCATGTTAACACGATCTGGTTTTAAAGAGTTTTAAAAATACAATCATTATATCGATAGTATGCCATTTGTTATCAAACGTTTCATTTAAATGAGGAGTTGTGCATGAATGCTTATGTACAATAGTTATGAATTCATAAAAAGCATTTTTATATATTTGATTAGCTTACCAACAACCCACGTACATTATTTATAAGATGAGTGAACACAGATATATAATTTAAGTACAAAAGTCTTCACTCAGTTAGGACGTCATGATGTGAACCTCACTAGGCTCCTCACATCATCTCTTATCAAAAAAGCTCAGCGGCAAGACTAATTGAGCAATAAAACCCTCCTTACTGCGAAGCTCTTATCTTTTTACCTTGGTTCTTATTGCGTTTGTACGATATTTTCAGCGATAACTATCTAATGCCTATCCCTTTACCCATCTCTTTTAAAAACCACTTTTTTAAGTCTGCTAACTTCATAGTTTAACTTTGTCATGATGTGTTTAGTTAGTATAAAATTCAATAATATGTATTTTTGCGGATATGACGATATGATGATGAGCTAATGAGTAAAACGATTGGAAATGGATGTAGGATTTTCATGCTACATCACTTACTCCCTATTAACAATGCGCATTATGCGTCTGCTGACTTGGTGTTCATGCCTTCACGTCATTGTCTTTCTCACTTGTTAACATATCGACATTTTTGATTACCCACGTAGAAAAAATGGCTAGCTAATTGGCTAGCTATTCTTCCCATTTTGTCTTATTCAATTATGAATTAAATGAATAAAAAAACAAGGAAAGAGAAGGGAATGGGATATGGTTAGAGAGAGAGAGAGAGCTAGTTTGTATTTTCATGTTGTTGTCGGCGTTGTCGCTTCAGCCTTTATTGTTATTATTATTTCAATTCCGATTTGAAACATTGATAGGTTAGCAAACTGATAACAGTGTTGTATTTAATTGGATTGTGATTCTCAATTAATTATGGTGCACATTACAAGGAATCGTGGTGGGTGACATGCTTTGCTTTACAAACAAAACTTTCGGTTAAGTGAAAACGATTTTCAGCTCTAACAACATGTAATTGTCTTGATAGTTATCAGAAACATATTTGCTAGTTAGTTTGTGGATTAATAAAAATAATCGTTAATGCTTATGTATGTTCATATGAGTCGTGAAATCGTTTGGCTTGTCGGAATCGGTGTTGCTGCCTTTCCCACTCTCAAACTGTTCACAGTGATAATTATAAGTTATATTAGTTTACTAAGCTTGTTAGTCACATTCGTAGATTATCGCATTACTCTTGTTCTTGTTTAACTACTAAATCAGTTTGTGCCTTGGCGTCATATTTACCAGTTAAAGTGTTTATAGCCGTGTTCCTTTTCAATAAGAAACTACAGGGCTTGTGTGTTACATTACAAACGTGCAATATACAGGACCAAAATCAACATTTTTTATTTTGAAAAAAAAACATAATGAGTTTTAAAAAGGTTGCCAGATTTGGTAATGAATCCTTAGGCACGGATTGTGAGCAATAGCATAGAGATTTGTTAAAACAAAGCAGATCTTTATATTATTTATCCCAAAGACTTTACATATTCTCGAGCAAATTTAAAACATTGTGTGATTTAATAACAATGAATAACGATAAAAAACGTTAGCCCTGTCATAAATCTTTACTCCAAAGTTTAAAGAGCGGCAGAGTCGTATACAGTGTGTATGTATATACTCAGCATTTTCGTTAATTAACTGAAGTGTTCGTCCTTCAATAAGTGCAGAAATTTCAGTATTGCAAAAACTGTTTTTCCTTTCAATGAGCAGAAAGCGAAACATCAAGGCAGCTTTAAAGTGAACACGTTTTTGTAAAAGGGTTGATTAAAACCAGAGACATTAGGAAGAAGCCATTCTTTTTACTAGATTTTGTGAATACGTTCCATGTACGTATATTGGCAACATTAGTGAGACAAACGTGATTACAAATAAGAAAATCAAAAAAAGGTTTTGGATGGATAAGCATTTATATAATGGTAAAACTGCGATAAACACGTGAGATGCTGCGTTCATTTAAGATTTTAAACGGATCTAATCGGACGCTCTAGATGTGAGTGAAGATTATCAGGAAAATGAAGAAAGCGTTTAAATGCAGTGGTTACTGAATTATTACTCTCATTAGAATTCAAGGCAGGACTAATTTAGTGAACCAGGTCTTTGATGAAACCTGTTGAAGTATTTAATTTGGTTCATCTAGATCACATATATTCAAACACATTTGACTGACAGCCTTCCGAAAAGTTGCCTACTAGCAGATTAGGGCGTTCTCGTAATTTGTTATTTACACCAAACCAGGGATTTGCATATTCATATCATTGCCTCTGTACACATTGCATATTTCCTTGTCCTGCTTCCGTGCACAAAGATCCTACGGATCTTTTAGTAAAATCACTACTTTGTTTTAGAGCATACGTGTTCTTGTGACTGTAAACGCTGACTGTTGTTTGCACGCTGTTGTTGATTTCACTTCTTGTTTGTGCATCCCTTGAAGGCAAAACATGACCCAACTTGACTTAAAACTTTGTAGTAGTAAAGTTCTATTTGGTCTTAATAGCAACCATGTGTACTGGTTAAAGCTGTATCAGAAAATTATGGATGTGTGTACGGCTAGAGTTGGTTGAAAAGGCAATGTATAATAAATTCAAATGTGTGTCTGTCAAACACATGCATAATTAACGGTAGACAAACTCAGTAGTAGTATATTTAAATGAAGGAGGAAGTCATCATATCATAATTGAAGGAATTTTCATCTAATGAATGACATTAGATTTCGTTTTCATGTAAAGCTTTCTGTATCAGCAATAGTCACGTAGATTTGATGCTTGTTTGCATGTATTTTTAATATGCAACAGGGAAAATAAGTTGAACGTTTGATTTCTATAAAGGACTTAAATTGGCTGTGATAACAATAACTGTTGATGTACTTTCTTTCATTCATTTGACATAAACAGTAAAATATAGGTACAATTTATACCTGTGTCAATTTGCATTTAATGAACTAAGCTTAGTCGGAAATTGGGATCAGTCAGCCTTTTCTACTAGTTGGAAAAACAAAGAATCTTCTTTCATTAAGCTTCAGTTCTGTGCCCAGGTTTTCCTATTCCCGTTAGGGCTTTATTGTTGTATGATTGCTTACGCAAATTTGATAGTTTTGCATGAAAACGAAAATTATTTTTTCGTGAAATTTACCAAATAGTTATGATTTCGGAACTTATGTGTAGAGCTTGAATACATAACATAATAGAATAAACTTGTAGTGAAAAGGTTTCATAAGAAGACAAAATATCAAATTTGGGTAAATGTTGTGGACAAGTGGATTTTAGGCTGAATTAGGAAGACAAAGTTGTTTTACTGTGTGGTATTGAGCAACATTATTGTATGGATCCATGCTTGTTTCAATGTAAAAACGGTAGTTTTAGTACAGTTGTTAAAGTGCAGAATATTTGAAACGTGCATGGCGTTGTCGTATATATTTGTTCTACCAGTTTCCCGTTCTTTCCCTAATCAAATCTCCTTTAAACTTCTAGCACTGACATAACCAGATACTAATTACCGAAAACTTGCAAATGAACATTGGACGGTACTGTTTTTGCTAATAAGTACTTATTCAAACATAAGTGTGCCTCCACAAACACAAGTCAACGTGATTAAGCCGAAGAAAGATCAGGACTATGGACTAAATCTCAAAAACGTGAATAACGGTCACATGTAAATGAGCTTCCCCATAGAACTTCCTGGAATACTTAAAAGCTAAATTCGCCCATTGTGATCACAACTTTTGCAAATTTCGTAAAATAACAGCATTATTAATGATACAATACCTTCTATACAAACCAAAGTATATCATTAAAACCATGAATGTTACATTCGTACCCCCTGTGTGACCCTGTGTATATGAAACTAAATCCCAGCGTTTTAAATACCTGTTGTGACTGCGCAAAAGACCAACATTTTGTCAGCCCAAAGAAAAAAGCCAAGCCGACAGCCACTTTGCATAAATGATTTGGCTACCGTCGTGCTTCTGCTGTAGTACAAATAAAACTATTTAAACCACCTCAACAAGGGCTGTCTAACCAGTTTATTTTTTTCTTCTTGATCACAATCACATGTTATGTGTATCTATACTGTAAAAATTTATAGTGTTTTATGCAAGCATTTAGACTTTTAAATATTTACCGAATGCAGAATACTTAATGCAAGTAAAGCTGGAGTACCTTTGTCCTCAATCTAAATATCTGTACTCCCACTGTACTTTCATGGACTACGTGAATTCCTACAGACTCATTCAAAGTCCGTGAATTTGTCAGCACTCACAAGCTTAGACATAGGGTTTTCAAATTTATTGCATTGTGAGCTTTACCTATAGTTGGAAAAATTATTTTTGTCATCTGTGTGTGTGACAGGATTTAGTTTTCTCTGTGGCGAATAAGAACATTTGCAAACAAATTGAATTGCAATCAGTTTGAAGTGTGACATGGAACCTTCGAAGCTACTTTAATTCGGTTAAGCAATATTAGTACGTAA
>JAHZNG010002386.1:0-10890 GCA_027744375.1 Orchesellides sinensis
TATGTATATTTCATACAAAACAAAAAAATGGGCTACCATATGCCTGACCCAGTTTTTAACAAGATTCTCTGCCACCAGCATCATTCAACGTCAAAGCTGGCTTATATCCCCACTACCGACAACTTTTTAAAGCCAATTTAATTCTTTCTTGCATACAGGATAATTGAGTGATCCAAGGCAAGCCAAATGAATGCACGCAAATATCATGTGTTGTGCACAATGAAAGCAAAGCCACAGAGAAAAGAAAGAAACAGAAAAAAATCAGACTCTGAAAAAATTGGCAAGATTACTTTTTGCAAAGACGAAAAGCAACTCGTAAAAAGCACATGGTAGGAAAAACGTCTGAGAAAACAGAATGTGCTTTATGAGTCCATTTTCACGTCGTATTTATTGATGCTGTAATGTGTCCTTCTCTCAAAACAAGTGTCGCTCCATTCAATTTCACACACACTCTAAAAATTCTTTCACTCAGTCAGTATTCAGTATCAGTCCGTCACATTGCAAAAGTATCCATCGTAACAAACCTAGTTGGATGGCAGAAAGTTACTTTTTTGTAGCAAAATTTTAATTTAAGATATTAACCCTTTAATTATGACCTTTAGCCTTAACCTAACCAGCTGCTTACATAGCGATTATCATTTAATGTGTGTATATTTATTGCAAATATTATTGCACTCCATGTTAAAATAAAAAAAATAAGTAGATCGACAAACAGACGGACAAATGAACAAATTAAATCAAGAAAAAGCTGGTAACACAAACATACAATCTACAATAAATCAATCTGTCTCATAGAATTTCTATCCTGAACAAACCTAACATGTCTCTTGGCCCCATAATAAAGGTTGGGCTTTGGAATGAACACTTTGTTTTAACAGATAGAGCTAACTTACTAATTAGACCGTTCTTTTAATAAAGTCTCATTTGTACACTATGTATTAGACACAATTTTAAGATTTATGTAATGAAATGACTCAATCCATAAGAATATTCGAAGCCAATTCAAAAATACATTTGTAGCTAACTCATTCTCTCTACGCACCCGTTTTGCATAACTAATAAAAATAATTGTCATTTTTACACATATGTTTGCAACTGTTCTAATTTCCGTTAATCCATTACCCCCATTTTTCTCATAGCCTTTTAACATTTTCAGTTGAATTATGACATTATGCCTCGTGTTCGGTTTGATTTGTAAAATTTTCTTTACAAGATGGAAATGTAAGTACACGTGGGATTTGCTTGAACCTCGACACACCATTATGATCACTCCAATAATTACATTAAAAATAGATTCAAAAATTCAATCCCTTTGAAATTGCCAGAATGTCAAAACCGTTAAAACTTCGTCACGCCACATATTGTTTTCAAAATTATGCACACTAATTTCCTTCCATCTAATCTTACGCTGACTTTACACATTTCACCTTTGAATTACTTACAAAGCAAAAGCAATGCCATACGCACACAAGTAATAAGAAAGGAAGCCATAATAAAAAAAGACAATAAACCTTGTAAGCTTGACAGATGTCACGGATTTTGTCAACAGCCGCAAGCTCCTGTTGCCCGTTCCGGTATTTCCTAATGAGTTCCTCAACTCTCTCCTCCATCTTGGACGTCACTAGGTGTGGGTCTGAACTATGAATCTAAAGCATTTAAAAATTAATAATGGTATTTCAAATTTTGATATCACATATGAAAGTTCAAAGACAAAACATGTATTTAAAAAGGGTCATCAAGTCATGTGCATTTAAATAAACAAAAATAATGACATTTGCCCAAGTCGGCAGCTTTTTCCCTACGGTGTTTATCATCACAGCAATTTTCTCCCTCCGTCAAACCAAACCAATGCCAAAAAGTTAAAAAATATTATGATAACATAACCCTTTCATGATATGACAGAAAATGTATGTATCCATTATGTACTAGTAGCAGATATGTTTCTTTTAAACTAGGGCAATGGAGCAAACGTTTATTCAAATATTGCTGATTAGCTTTGCAATGCTCCGGTTTTTTTTGCATATAGAATCGGATACAAAGACAACATGACAGAGGAAGGGAAACGGTGCCAAAAGAAATAAAGCATATTATTTTCTTAAAGAAATAATGCAAATAAATAAAAACGCAATGATGATTGTTTAAACATGTTGAAATGAACCTTAGCTAAAAGCATGATGCATGCATAATTTTAAAAGCGTCATATTTGCTTTACCTCATTCAATTGCTCTTGGATTGGTGAATACAACCTAATAATTTCATCGACAACATCGGCAAGCCTTGAGGCTGGAAAGTCTGGCTGGTGCTCTCGAACAGACTGGGCAACTTGAGGCCATTCTTTTTCATCCAACTGGAGAACTTTAAGCCATTCCCCTGCAAGCCAGAGCCTCTGATGAATTAACTCGACGACAAGGTTGGACAACCTTTTAAGCTCATTTGTCTTCTGCTCCGTGCTCATTTTCTCTTCTTCACTCAGATTCGGGTAGATTTCTTCAAGTTTTTGGAGAAGCTCTTTGAAATTGGTCCGCTGGGACAAGACATCCATTGTTCGCTCATGCTCCTGTTGAAACTGGGCTACTCCTTGGGAGTCTCCTGGGACCGTTGCTGGTTTGGTAAGGGTTGATGACTCAATACTTAGAATGGTTTGGTACGCCTTTTTTATGAGAATAACAAATTTCATGGTTTTATCCAAAACGAGCATATCTTTATTTAAGGAATTAAAGCATTTATACCTGATTGACTGACTCAAGGAAGTTGTTGTACTCATCAAGAAGCTCCAAATGATCAATCTCCTCTTGCAAAACTGATTTTCTTTTGATTAGCTCTTCATACACTGTTCTTACTCCCTTTTTTGAATTAAAATACATGCGTACGTATAGATTTGTAAAATAAGATTTGCAATTTCTGTGTTTTTATATTGGATTGGTTGTGTGTCGGACAAATTAGATTTATTGGCGTGTACGTCATAATTTTTCATGTTTTAAAAAAGTTTTCCTTTCATTTTGGTGCCCAGCATATTACATTATAATTTATCAAGATATGCTATGTTGGTATATACATATGTATATTAGGCATACCCTTGTGCGTGGTGTATCCCAGCCTAATGAGTCTAGCAGGATTTGGCCTTTGCTCAAGGCGTCATAAGTTAATGAATTGATTTGAGATTTAGGCAGTGCTCGTGCAGTATCATGGGATGATGCCAGCTCATCAAGTTTCGTATTAGCCTAGGAACACGGATAAAAAATACGTAATATCATGGCATACAAAAAAATTGTAATAATATATGTATCAAAAGCCTCCAGCAAAACAAAATGAAACTTGTATCTCCAAAGAATTAGGAATTTCTACACAAAATTGTTTATTCCTTTCAAGGCTACATATTTTGGCAACTTTTATTTATGAAAGAAAAAAAAGCAGAGCAAAGAGGCGTGATTGAGGATGAGCAGCATCAAGAAATACTTTATGTTTGCGAATTGTTTACATGTATTACAAAAACATAATAATCTTCATACTAACCTCTTCGGCAAGATGGAAAAATTCTTTTGCATCCACCAAACTCAATTCAAAGTCGATTGACTCTGTAATCAAGTCATTCACGGTTCCCAGAATCTCGTAAATCTTCTGCTTGAGACCGGATCTCTGATAGAATTTCCCTTTCTGTTGGTCTTGCTCAAGCTTTCTGGCTGTAAGCAAAGCTCTTTCCTGAAGCAACTGTGCAAAAAAATGAAGAATTATCAAGTGGCTTGTATTCTCTGATGACATGATAAGTTTGAAAGGCTTGTCATATATTTCATCATCTCGTTTCATCTTGTCTCACCTTCATGTCCCTCACCATCTTCTCCAGCTCATCCCTTTGCTGCTCAGCACTCTGCACACTGTGACCCAAACTAAACTCCTCACTTGCCCTCCTCAACTTGTCCAACTCATCGAGGAGAACACTCATTTCCCTGTCATGCACCAGGAAATCGGCCATCTCTTCAAACTGCTCACGTTTCATTTTTAGCCTCTCCTCAAGAATCATTCGGCGGTCGTGAAGACGCTCTAGCCACCGATGAACCTGCTTTGTTGCTTTAAAATATATAAAATACCAATAAAAAAATTATCAATGCAATTTTCAACATTTGTTGGCAGTAAACCTTGTTTCTTCTTTTCTCATGCAAATTTTTAAGGCGTGCAACAAAGTGTGAAAGGGTTGCTCTATTGGTTATATGACTGCTTATGTTATAATAGCCACTTACCATAATCTACGTCCCTCTTAAGAAAGAGCTGTCTTGAGTCAATGCTGAATCTAAAGTCGGTGATTTTATTCAAGAGTTGTTGGCACACGTCAAGTGCCTGAGAGACGCGTTTTAGCAAGTCAGCCCTGTCCTCTTTCAGTTTTCGGAGGGAGGACACCACATCCTGAGGAGCTGTGCTTTGAAACGATTGTTCCTCCACTGTTGGAATATAATTGAATTTGGAGTATTCCGTGTGAAGCTCATTCATTTTATCCAGGGCTGACTGGATCACTCTAAAGATATTATCAAAATGCATCATGATCATCAAAGAGCTTTTAAATAATATTTTTTAAAGGAGTGTCTCCATTCATTCATGTGTGCTTTACTTGTGGCAGTTGTACGCTAGTTCGAGCACAACTCTCCGCTCATCCAAAATGGAGTTGAGATCCTTCCAAGTTTGACCCAAGCTGTCAGCCATGGCGGCATACACCTCAGCTCTTGGCTTTTGCGTGGCAATCAAGCTATCCGCTTGTCGAAGAAGCTCTTCTACTGGGCTTTGTTTTGACTAAATGCATATTGACAAATTAAGCAAGACATATCAAGTGACACTTGACAAACAAAACGTTGTATGCTATGTAACCCTCCATACTCCTCCCTCCCAACAGCATAACATAACCAAAACATGTGTAATTTTTTATCAGGATAAAAAAACACACTAATTCCATATAAAGCACAAAAATGACATTTGATACATTCTACTCATCACGTTTTTTAAAATTTATCTGACCAATTTTGATAATATTGAAACAATGTACGCATAATTGCCAGGTACACAGGAAAAGTTGTATAGCTGAGATTTCTATTTGTTTTTGTTCCTCACCTGAAGATTTTTAATGACTTGACTATGGTTTTTCAGCGACTCCTCAGCTTCTGGGAGGTTGTCAGGTAACTTGAGCAGGTTGGGTGAGAGCTCGATTATCTTGAGGTGGAGAGCCTGATGAGGCGTCTGCAAAATGACAAACCAACATTGACATTTTTTTATGACTACACAAAGTGACATTACGCAAACCATAATAAAAACTGTCATATCGCGTGTTTTAACTATCCGAATGCCGTTTTGAACTTTCAGGACCACTTTCAGATGTAATCATAACAGGTAGACAAAATTTCATTAGCATCTGAAGTAAAGTGACGATGAGTCATGAATGCATTTATCCAAATTAGCATAGTTTGTCTTGACATCACCAAAATCTGTACAAGAGTGCAAGTCGAGGACCGATTGTCTGTTTGTAACCATTAACAAAGTCGTAATGTTAGGCATATTATGACAGAGCAAGATATTTTACAACAACAAGTGCCATGTGGTGTGTGTTGTTATCCGCACTGGATAACGCGGTGAAAAAAATGTGCATCTGCATTCCATCATTATATCGTACCATCTCTTGTTTATAAGTTGGGGGGAGGCTTTAGGATGATTTGGATTTGTGAGGTTTGCTGAATATTGTAATTTTATGCAACACATGCAGAAAGACTGCTTTCATCATTATCATCATCGTGCTCCACCGTAAGCGAAAATGCTCGGCTAATTTTGGAAGGAAGAAGGATGGCTCACTCGTTGAGAATTTTTTTTGGGGGTAGCTGAAGAAGAAGAAGGAGTGTGTGCGTCTTTATCACTTGTTTTTTACATAATATTCCTCTCAACAAATTTACATTCTTCATTTTTGTTTTCGTTTTGAGCTCTGGGATGGTGAGCATTATCCAAGTTGGCCTCTTCCACGCTTGGATTGAACTCTCTCGTAAAAGAGATAATTGCGATTAGCGTTATTACCAATGTCTTATAATGACTCTTGGTTAAATGGCAGTAATGAGGATAAATGTGCTTTTAGAGAACATGTGTGCATGTGTGACACACTCATTTTTATGATGAATGCATGTGCGGCATTATTAGGCAAAATGGATCCAAGTAAATATAATTTATTATGTAAACGTCAGACCAGCTTATATATTTTTTGCTTGTGATATGTATGTGTAAGTATGTTCGTTTGAGCACGGGAATTCTTATGGATGATGGTAGAAAGATGAGATTGGTTTATTTATGGTGTACAAGCAAATATTATATTTGATTCCTCTCGCATCTTGGTTTCATCATCAAACAGATACACAATACACATACAGTATGAGTAAATATATGTTGAGGTTGAGGATGATGATGAGACAAGATGAGAATGGGAATGATGACCATCGCCAGAACAATAACTAGTAGATTGCAAACAATATGGAGTAGCTGCGGAAGTATTTTATCAAGGCCTAAAAAGCCTGGGTCAATGCAAGTCGATTGCCGTTGGAATTACGTAAATCCATTAAGCCGTTTAGCCTAGTATATTAAAAAAGGCTTATCGATAGCTGATAGGCACCTTATCAATGACTTACATATAGAGATTAGGGCAATACAACTCGATTGCTGACCTACAGGTGTCACCAGGTGTTGTATGTGTATTGTGTATCTAAACACATTCCTTGGCAAGGCCCGCTTTGCATGTCATTTCGCCACGGTTCATATAATCTTTGTCGTTTCCTAGTACATCCTCATCCGCCGCTTTTTTATTTGTTTCTCACCAAAGAAACTTACAAAGTTATAGAGATCTTAAGTGTTTGTTACTGAGTCTGTCACCCATATTTTTTGCATTGCTCTGTCTATTCTGAATTTTGTTTATTTTAAATAATTTACATGAATCAAAATAAATTTGGCATGTTTTCAGATGCACATCATGCATACTGACAAAAGCGGCAGTTCACAAAATGTAAAGGAGCAACTTTTCTGTTTGCTGTGGTGGAGTACACACATTATTCCTTCCAACGAAGAAGGAATGACCTGATTAGAATATAAAGGAAACACAAGAGTCTGATAAGGATATTAAAAGGTGGACTTCAAGCTAAACCTTGCTTTGCAAGAAAAAGGTTTATGTATCACTTTACAGAATTCAGCTAAGTCAGCCATTTCAATTAGGTTATAACAATCCTAAGCACAGATTTCTTTTAAAGTAAGATTTAAATATATTTTTGTAAAAATGGAACAAAGGCGGGCTCGGTACTCAGAAGCAATGCAAAATTTACGCAAAAAACTGGAATATCGGGTGTACTACAATAAATATCCACTGGATAAGCCTATTTACCAGTGCACCAATGGTCACCCCCTCTGTGAAAACTGTTACGGTCAGGTAACCCAATGTCCTACTTGTAGGGTGGTGTATGGACCAGTTACAATTCGTAATCGTGACCTTCAAGAATTCTGATACGGTGCCAGAGGAGTGTAAGTACTCAGTACAGGGCTGTGAGGTCGTCATGAAAAGGCGAGAGTTGGAAGCTCATGAAACAAGCTGTACCTATCGGTAAGATTTCTTATATATAACACGATTTTTATAAAATAATCAAACCTATTTATTTTTAACTTTAAAAAGTTTCCGTTGTTTATTCGTTTTTAATAGCACAATTATGTTATGCAAGTTGCTGGGGTTTGACGGGTGGGATTTCGAAGCGGATGATGACACCAACAAGACAATTGCTCATCTTGAGGAGATTCACATGATCAAAATTATTCGTACGGGGGATTTGTCCAAAACTAATGCGTTTTCCTGTGCCGCATTTCAAATAGATAGGGAGAAAGGAAGGAAGGCTACCCCACTGCACCACCTATTCAAAGGGAGCAGTACTATACCAATTCGCAAGCCATACAGTTGAGGATCAGCCTTTTCCCCATAATAAAATGGTACAATTACACAGGCATCTCAGACCGATGGTCCAGGTCTGGGGCTTAGTGTGGATCCCGAATGGGGGTTCCCTAAGGTCTGTGGGGCAGTCTAGAGGGGGAAAGGGGTGGAAAACCGACCTCTGACCGAAACCTGGTGGGCACAACTCCTCCCAATAAAATGGAGTATGGCAGCAATGCCAAATACTGTACACCTCTCTGACTGTCGCGGCTTTAGAAGCCATAGTTAAGTATGTAGTTTAGTATGATATGGGTAGCTCTATATCTGTAAGTCGATCCCTAGAAACCTTGTGTAATGATTAATTAGGGTAAAGTCTACAATATATGTAATGTCTGCAGTAAAGTCAATAAATAAAGAAAAAAATAAATTTAATAGGAATGTTTGATGCAAGACACTAAAATGTGGCTCATTCTCTCGGTGAGTCGCAGTCTGATTAAGTTCAGCATAGCAGAGGAACTATACCCTACGTATTTGTATTATGATATGCGTTTATAAAACAAGGAAAAATTTAAAGAATTTTTTTGGCAATGAGCAGCTCAAAACTTATGCATAATTAGACCGAGCAGCAAAGGCAAACCTATCTTTTTAAAGGAATATGTATAGCAGGTATATGCTACATCAATAAATTTTTGTCCATTTTTTCCGGTTCTCTGGTCTAGATTTTTTGTCTCCTTATTTTTTAGCTAACCGAATATTTTCTGTGGCTTTCCGCTATTTAATCAACACCAGTCACAACAGGATTAGAGATCAATATGAAATATTGAATATTTTTATTTGTTCCAATTACGAAGCTCCCGCCATTGGAACATGTATTGATATTTTTTATATTTCAGAATTCATACCTCTAAAGTTTTAATCAGCGCCTGTTGTCTGTTTAATCATTAGATATTATACATACGTCCATTGGTATGAGCAGCTAGTATTCATAACTTTACTTTGGCTGCCACATTTTGAGTAATGTTATTGACAGGAAAGAATTTTTAGTGGTTTGCAAGGATATCGATTTTGATTTCATATTAGGAGTTTTGACAATATTTAAGGCCTAAACTTTTATTGATTGTTGCGTTTGAATATATCTTACAAAGGAGATCGATAGTCAATCGGATTACACAACGTGGCTATCCAAAAATAAATGACCTTACGTGGGTAGTTGCCGCTTTAAAAACTAAATCCAAGGGCAAAAATAAATACGTAATAAAAATCTGCCTAAACTGGTGCTCTTGTTCTAAAATATGTATTTGTGTTCTTTACTTTTCATCATACATTTTATTACCTTTCAAAATATGGCTGTTTTAGTTAATTAGTACAGGTAAATTTAATGTAGACTGTGTGCCGTGCCCATCCCAATGTACAATGGACATTCAGTAATCGTAGCATTTTCCTAATTTTTTGAGATATTTGAAAACTTCACGCTCATATGTAACTATATCAAAATGGAGCAAAATAAAAGGTTTTCAGGGGAGTATATTATGATAGTTCGTTGTACAAAAATTATGCAAAAGGTGTTTAAAGAAACAAATATGCAGATTGCTTTATGCTTTATTGTTTAAAAGTACGAAATTTACATAAACGTTATTTTATGATGTTTAAAGGTATGTTATGATTGTAGAAAACGGCAAATGAAATATCTTTTAATCTAATTATGTAGGATATTTACATAAGGGTAGACATAAAAGTGGTGTATATAGAATTAATTTGTATTAATCAATAATTTGAGCTGTAACTAGGAAATATGTAAAACGTTCACATTTTAGATCATGGACTACCACACATTCTCAAGCTACTTTGAACCGATGCGAAATTAAAATTAATTAGTCTCAAATTCCAAGTTTCTCAATGAATAGTCAGGGTCTGGAATGTCTGGAACAGTTTGATAATGACCAGAAATATTACGTGGTTTGCCTATAGATTTACTAATACCCTTTTGCTTCGCCACTTGTAACGGAATGATTTGCTCACTTTATATCAGCTTCAAGTTGGAACTATGTTCAACTAAAGACTCTCGGGACAGAACTCGTCAGATTCACCCCAAATGTCCGATAGTTATTAAATAGGTTAAATAGGTAAAATTGCTCATGTTCATGCTCTTGCTTACCTTTGTCGCCTGGTAATTGTGAGTAAGAAAGTATTTGTACGTGTCCTTGCAGCTTGCCCTAAATCTACTGCATTGTTCCACAAAACTTATAAAACTAGTAATTAGCATCATAGTACGATGTGAATTATGTGAATTGGTGTGAAGATGGAAAAATGGAATAATATAGTTTATTAAGCAGTCAACAAATGACAGTTAAATATGTATCCCAAGTCCACATTGTTACAATTCGCCTATTTACAATTGTATGGGCATTCCACGCAAACGTTCATTATTGAAACGTAAAATATTTTTATATTCAATTTAACTAATTTATTTAATACAGTTTTGTTCTTATATTGGATGTTAAGTAGCTCACAAGAAAATCCATTTTGTTCAAACATAATAAGCTCAAACAAGCCAGTTTTTCTCTTAATTTCATAGAAATCTATTTAATAATGAAAATCAATAATCTCACCAGCCAATCTTACAACGATCGTGCAATTTTTAAAATTAATAATTCACTCTTTAAGCTTTTTGTTGCTGAATATCACTTCAACAACTAAAACCAAGGAAAATGTAAATATTTAAATCAAACAAGCTGCTTCTACTACATTACATATACCTATACAAAACTATAAAATTACATAAAGCATCAACATCACCAACATTCTAAAATGGTTAAGGGTTTAGTATACCTCTCTCAAACATACATAGGTTTATTTTTCTTACAATCATGCATTTTTAAAATCCTTTTGCTTGTTCAAATAACAATTAAATTGATTAAGTCTTTACATATATTTATTTTCTTAGCAGTTTAATATTTTGCGCTTTCGCT
>JAHZNG010002388.1:0-19535 GCA_027744375.1 Orchesellides sinensis
GGATTCGTTTCTTCAAAAACCGCTAACCAATGTAGAATTGAAGAGTACAACAGTTTTAAAAAACGGGTTGGGAAAATTTCTTACTAGTAGATTCTTATAAAATCCCAGGAAGTAGTATCAAACGCACAGTGTGCCTGAACGCAAAATTTTAATTGTTATCATTGTTTGTCAGTCACTAACTTTGCTTGGGTTGAAACAAAGCTTCGCTAAAGAGATCCAGTCTTGTGTAATTAATATATCGTATAAGTTTGTCTCTGCTACCATAATACATGCTCATAGAGAAACACTGATCAAAGCGAAGGACGTAACTAAATATATGGGAAAAGGGGTTTACCGGTGGCACAAAAACTGGAGCTACTTTCTTCTCCATGATGTCGTCAAAATTCATTTCCATCATGTAAGGTTGTGTTTTGAGGGACTCCAGAGTGGTAATCCTTTGTAAGGCATCCAGATGAAGCAGCTTTGTTTTCAAAGTAAACATTACATTGTAACCACCCATCGGCTTTTTCCATCAGCAAATGCATATAAGCACGAGCGCATAAAATGTACATGCTTTCTCCTCATACTATAAAATCCAATACTCCTCTTCATTTCACTAGCCTCTGTATTTAATTCCACCTTTCGTTCTTTGAGCGACTTTGTACTAAATAACTAGTGGTATATAGCAAAATTCATTTGTATTCCACAGAATTTTGCTTTCTATCTCATGAAACTCATAAACAGGGCAAAAAAGGTAGCAGTTTGGATGAAAAGGGGAAACGAATTTGTTCCTAAAAGCTAACAACTTCTCCTCTTGGCGTTAGCTTTTAAATTAGAGCATGCACAGAAATGTATTTAGATAGGCTTTGAGCACATATACAGCTTAGATTGGCTGTCTTTGTCAACTCATGAAATATAATAAGCACTCCTGTATAAAAAACACTTTTTACCTGTTGAACAAGCATTGTAAATTCTGCAGGCCACCCCACCGGCCACTCAGGAGCTGCTTCTAACATCTGTCTTATGTCTTTGTGCGGCGTATGGGAATGAATCTCGTAGGGACGACGTCCAGAACATAACTCATACGCCACCACTCCAAGTGACCACCTGTTTATGACAACATGTCGATTCTTAAGGATATACATAATGTAGCATTATAATTTATAAAAAATAAAGTTACACATTACATGTAAGTATGTACAAGGTATGGTTGGTTCACTTCCAAGTAAATATGTTAGGTTAAAAATAAATTTTGAATTGCTCCAAAGTAAATACTCACCAGTCAACAGTATAAGTGTAACCTGGGATTTCCTCGGCATAGCACGCAAAAATCTCTGGTGCTGTAAAAATTGTAATTCAAAAAGTCATTTTAAATTTGAAGATATACAAATGCATACATCCGCAGTCAGCATCCAAGCACGTGGAAACCACGCTCAAAAAAGTATGCTTAGGAAATTATCTGACAGGTAGGTTTATTGAGTATTGTATGTATATGCATCTTGAAGTATCAAACTATCAAGTGCTTGGTTTTGGCAAACATAATTTATTCTACGTAACCAAAATTCTAGTGAAGTAAGTAATCTCAAAGGGTGCGGAGGATCAGGGATTGAAACGTAGTGTCAGTAAATAGGCTTTACTCGACTCGCTTGAAAATACTCCAATTACTTCATACTTTCTTGTTGAAGTCTTTGGAGGCAATAAGAAATTGTAACGAGTAGTAGTAGAATGTATATAACAGCAATCAAAATGTTTTGACCCTTGAGCTCAGAGAAGCCCGCGCATATTAAGATAATTTTAAATATCCTTTTCAAAAGCTTGGCAGAAAATACTTATGAGGCATAGCAAGAAAATTAATTTTTGGAGGATTCGTTTCACTATGTCATTATGAAGCTGCAATACTTTATAATTTATGTACATATATAATATTATGTAGTTTATACACTCCATAAGTACTACTAACCCATGTATGGTTTAGTTCCTGAAAGGGCACAAGCATATTCTTTCCCATTTTCCAATTTAGTAGCAACGTTGAAATCCGTTACATGGGCATGTCCTTCCTCGTCCAAGAGTATATTGTCAGGCTTGATATCTCTAAAGTAATTACACAACAGAAAAAGCAAAATTTAATATTAAGCTCACAACTTGTCTACTTACTTTCCCTAAAAGTAGACTTCATTCCAGATATCCAGCATATTAAAAATTCTTACAGAAATGATAAATGATAACAAAGACAAGATTACATTCGTGGAATCTTTTCCCTCCATTTTCCCTTGTTCGCATATAAAATAACAACAAACAGAAACTTTTCCTTTGTTAAATGTTGTTTTTCTTGTGGCCTAAATAGTACTAACGTTTTTCGTTTCATTTGTAACGAGAAGTTTTTTTTTTAAATGATACTAAAATTGTCGTATATGTTTCATGCAACATCCATCATTTATTTTCAAGTTAGAGCGCTTGAAGGATTCAAGATGTACGTTTGTGTACAAAATTAAGGATGTTCATAATAGCAAAGTACAGTTACAGTAGATACGCATTGAAAATGGATGGAGTACGAATGAGTACCATTTTTATAAATGTTTTCATCTATAGATACATTGAGTATGCTAAGTTTAATTCCTTTTTGTAGTCCTCCCTACTTTGCTACTCGATTCATCTTTCCCTACTCTAAGCCATAAACGTAAGTAGCATTTGAAGCTGGATGATTTTTTCATGTAGAAAAGCTGTCCTATACATACTAAATGAATCTCAAAAGGTCTATTTCTAATTCATGACGTTCTATTTTCTTCGTTTTGCTAATGCTTCTTTCCCGACCTTCAAGAAATCTCTTCAGCACAAAAGGTGTACTTATTGTACAAGTAATCAACAATGCATATTTTTCGGTGCCCAGCAAGCTTGCATACGTATTCGATAAATAAAACAGTACGTTCCAAAATGTAAGAGTATATACCTAAGACAGATTTCAAAATGCACATCACAAAACTGTCAATTATAGCAGGATGCATCAGTCTACTTCATAAAACTTTCACCAAGAAACTTTCACCCTGCTATTTTATTCTGTAGAAATCTTTGTCAGGACGAAGTATTGAATACAGATATAAACATAGCCACACATTCATAATAGTCCCAGCAAAATACCACGCATGCACTAAATGGTACAAAATATACGTTTGGATACCTTGTTCGAATTCTTTATACTGTAGTAAATTGTAAACTGTCTCGTAGTTCATCTACTGAATTTAATCAAACAATTCCTTAAACGATTTGTATAGATTTTAAAAAGATGTGTTTGGCTGGCAAAAATTTGTACCACTGTTAATTCTACTGACAAAGTCAAACAAATTAATGTCACTAGTGACTAGGATATAAGTAACTTGAGTCTCCTAAACTTACAAGGAGTCCTCACCAATAGTAACCCGGACATTTTTATAAAAATTTCACATTACGCATCAGATTTTAATGCAAAATCTAATAAAAATAAGTTTAGCCCCGAATATGGGACGGTTGATTGAAAATTTTAGCAAGTTTCCACAAAACTGGAGTAACTGAAAACAGGTATACAGTACAGGTTTCAATCAGATGTCCCATGCTTCAATAAATTCTGCATTAAAAACTGATACATGTGTGATATTTTTATAAAAATGTCTGGGGTACTATAGGTGAGGACTCCTTGTTAATCAGCCACTTTGTAATTTCAAGTTTGTACTATTGTGTTTACATTCACTATTTACGTATATGATATGTGTATCTGTTTGCTCAATTAAAGAAGACAACCTTACTCACAATTCCGGGTTTCGTGTCTCAAAGTTTCGCTTAACATGCTCCATGGATATTACCTAAAGTGTGTATTAGGCGTTGCTGTCAGTCTTAAATGAGTTATAAATCCCAGTTTTAGTAATCTGAACGCCTACAAGCTCCGAACTGGTATTTGTCGTTAACAAACTTGCAATATCTGCGCTAAGGTCTACAGCGAAGAGTGAAAAACAGAAAAACGTGAAAAATAATGACATTAATGTTTTCTTATAAGCTGTTTTGATATATGCAGTTCAAACATGGAATTGAGCGTAATTATAAATATGTATGAGCGCATGGGCACATAAAGAGCATGCATAGGAAGCGGAGTGATATATAAATAGTGCAAAAGTAATTCCACGCAGATATGTACTTCCTACTCAGATCATATCTTATTCCATCATCACATCGTGAAATAATTACATTTGTTACACAACGCTAATAATACTTTCTGCATTCATCGGAATGAAATGAAGACAGCAAAAGCGTAAACTAAGTTAGCATTCAATAATTTTACCTGTGTATGATGTGTTTCTGCTGTAGGTAATCCAGTGCGAGTCCAAGCTCAGCTACATATCTGGAATTTTCAGAATAAGCAAAGAGCAAAATTCCCTCATTAGTTTCATTAGTTCGTCACAATACGAATAGAGGAAAAAGCCAGTGAAAGTCGTAAAGCCTGTCTAAAAGCATCAAATAGGAGAGAATGCGAAGGTAATGTGAAGCTGGAAGTTGGAAAAGGAGATATAGTAAGCTGTATTAGATAAACCATGAACGTTTCATTGGAATAATGGCCAAAATGGTATATATGGGAGCAGGAGCACTAACTAACACAACTTAACTCCATCAACCATATTTTGTATGTGGGTGAGGTGAGCAATAAGGCACAAAACTGTTACTAATGCGTGATACATGAACCGTTTTCTTCACCAATATCATCTCATAAGAATTACCTAGAAATCTTGGCAAAGAGAAATCCATACGACTTAGACGGAGAAAATGTGGTTCGTAAAGGAAATGGGAACTGGAGTAGCAGAACAGCTTCACCATCTCTCTCACCATTTACAGTGTATCTCTTTACATGTGGAAAGCCCTCACCCAGTTTTATTCATGACGTATTTATGTAACGTGTGGTTTTTTTTGTAGTTCTTGTTGCACGTAGAATGTGTGTATTGCAACACATGTTAAACATTTAGAAATGATCCTTTCCCATTAAGCTCGTGTGTAAATACACCTTTCATCTTGATTATTTACAGACTTTCGCCCTACCTGTGTCAATAATGTTTGCTCACTGCAGGTGTGTGTGTGCATTCACACTTTTGTCAAAACTACTGTGAATTTTATCGTTTATTAGAATGCTTACACATGTTTTCACTCCGAATTCAATAAAGATCATACTAGACCATACATTCTAGCTCATGGCTATGGATTTACACCTTGCTAGTTTGTCACTTTGAAGCAACTAAATGAAATGGATGAAGCCAGGGATTAATTACAGTAATTGCAACAATTGGAGGTGCATTTCAGTCATGAATTAAAGTAAGCTTAAAGGTAGAATTGATTCTATATTCCCTAAAGCCATTAGAATGTCATTAATTACATGAGAAAAGGGACATTTGCCGTAAAAAAGTTTTCTTGGGTAAATTTACCAACCTTTACTAATCGCATAAAATGTTTACACAATCTGCTTTCACTCTACATTATAAAGCTTTTTAAAACAGAGCAAGACACAAAATTTGTAAGCAGCAAATTCAAAAATCTACTTTTCTAGTGAATTGTACAGTATGCAATGCTCTTTATCAGTTCAAGTGGAACATTGCTCAAAAGTTCATACCTGGGCAATATAACCTGTATACTAGCAATCCGCCCACACACAAAGGAAAAACAAATGGTAGGCTGAAGTTTTGAAGAAATAACAGTATCGTCATTGATAGGAAACATTCAGGAACCCCATATTATTATTATTTACAAACATCCCATATTGCCCTACCTTTAAATAGTAAAAAAAAATTACAACAGTTGTTGGCAAGCACACACATTAAGGGCAACAGTGTACCGTGCACCTATGCATCACCATTAATCATTACAAAGCAGGAAAAACTTTTACCCGATTTTCTGCACTTCTACATTTCAAGTTTTTTCCCATTAAAAATCATTGTGTAAAAAACTTTACTTTTGCAGTATCAATGCTAACATATGGTCTCTTATTGAAAACCCCAAAGAGACTCAAGTTTGATGGGCTATGTATATTTACAAAAAATATCACTCCTCTTAAGACTCCCCTAAACAGAGCAAAACGGTACAAAGAAAGATACAACTTCTCTAAAAAGTTTAGGTAGAATCAATGTTTCGTATATATACTGTGTCTCATCATGTCATTTGAGTTATAAAAAAAAACTTTTCAAATCGATTTCAATTTTCTTTGCTCTTTCTTCAACAGTGTATGTGATACCTCACTAGTGGCCCCTCTAGTAGTTGTCACCAAGTTTTCTAGAGTGCTTGTGAAAAATAAAAGGAGTTTCTTTTACCACGGCAGGTGAAAGCAACACAACTTAGTAAATCCCACCAGAGTTAAGAGTCCACTAGAGCAAGCACAAAAGGAAAGAAAGACGCTCAAAATATATAGCCTTTTTTGGCTTATGAATAAATGGCACATACTAAATTTAGGATGAGCTTATTCAGCTTATAACTTAAAAGTATACCAGCATCAGTACCAGAGTTTTCTTTTCTTTATTGTGTACCACCGCATTGAAAAAAATGTCAGATTTGTTTTTGGTAAAACAATTATGCCAGGTAATCGTAGGGGTTATATATTTCCTTCCCCGTGTAAATTCCCAAAGGGCCAAACTTGCCAAATATTAATGCAATAATTCAAAGAGAAAAAAAACTGCTTTAACTTTAAAGATTGCAGGTTTACTGCGCCTGTACAGACCATGGAGTTATGTTATCCTTATGAGAATTCGCTAGAAAGTTTGTATTTCTTTGATGTAAATATCATTTAAGAAACATCATTGAAATTTATGACTTCCCGAAGACTATCTTTATATGCAGCAGTATTGAATTTAATGTTACAGGGCAGACACGATGGTGAAAGTCTGAAGGAATACTTATTTATTTTTGCAAAAAATATGCATAATATGATTTGGCTACAGAGAATTCCTAAATTTACTCATTTATTTTCCATGTTCCTTACTTGCTAGTCCACATTTTCAATAAGAAATATATGCCCCTGTCATGTTTACCTCATTTCAAAATCATCTTCACCCTGTCAAACAGTATGGATAATATGTGTGTACAACGATCATACCACCCAAATCCAATTTCTTCTAGTGACCCATCACATTAAGATCTCATAGCTTGTTCCATCTTTATAAATAAATTTGGCTCGAGGTAATGTTTACTTCGTATAAGGAGGTGGTTTCACAGTCGAGTTTACATAACAAAGCGGTTACCTATAAATTATAAGGATATAAAGGGACAAGACATATTTCTGCATAGAGATGATGTTCTTAAGAGAACTTGAAGCCAGTCATTTTCACTCTTTTATGTTACTCTTCATACTACACTAGTCAACACGCATTAAATCCCATGTCTGCGACTACAAATGAATTTGTCAACTGTTTCCTCCCGGCTAGGATTTACAATGCGAGCAAGCATTTGCATACAAATACCTTAGGAACACACAACTGACTAGCAAAGGTTTCCTAATGATGGGTAAGTCGTCGTGACAGGACAGACACAGTGCAAGATGGGTTTGAAGAAAAACGGCCAACGTTGTTCATGTTGGTTAGAGAGTTGTTGAGCAAATACGGAGAAATTTCTTCGACGTCAAAAATAAAATATGTATCTAACCAACCTCTGCTCATCATACCACAACAAATTTTATACGCACACAGACACAATGTCATATATACACAGTGCAGCGTCTCACATGTAAAATTTACAATTCTTCTGTTCAACAACGTCGTCTTGAGAATTAATCATGTGAGGTACTCCAACTGCGTAGGAGACGGGTTTGCCCTGTTTTTCTTGATTGCGACGACAAAGATTACGAGAATAAAGCGGAGATGCAAGCAAAAGAGAGAAAAGCATGATATTTGCAGCATAAAATCAGTCATTCTGTTTGATGAGTAAAATCAACAATAATATGTTACGACAACATGTTCATAATAATATGCATAGTCTAAATAATTCATATTATTACGTGTACATATGTACATACACTATTAGTTGCAATGCAGAATCACATGTGTCACTGACTTGTAGTTTTATGATAGTTGACATAATTTTCGGATGAGTTTGCATGCTTTATACATCTCTATCACTCAATAAAACTCTACCCTTCTCTCTAAGTTACATATTACACAAGAAAATTATGGAAAGAATGTAATCAAGTAGCAGACGTTCGTCATTCATGTCTTAAGACTCTCCTCATGCTCCATCACAAGAAAACGACAAAGTATTGATTTAAGAGGATGCCTTTAGTACAATGAGATTTTCTGGAAAGATGATTGGAAAGTCAATAAGACACTGTAAGAGGAATCAAGCCAAGAAACTTCTCAACAGCTTTGTTCCTCATCATAAGGAACACCTATAGAAACATGATTTAAATCAGGGCAAAATAGCGTGGGTAAGTCTATGCGATACATAATATGTATAGCATTCCTATATTATAAATTTTTTCTACTTTTATACATTTTGTATCATCATCATCATCGGTCTTACTCAACCAAAGAATACTTTTTGCTCTCCTGTCAGTATCAGCGAGAGATTGTGTAACCTTCATTCTTCTTAGCCTGCTTCAATTCTTAATGCAAATAGTGCGCTGCTTCCCTTTTTTGTATTATCATCATAGTTTTTTATGCTTGAGTGTCCCATTTTTTTCTTTATGAAAAAAAAATTGGAAAATAACGAAAGAAGAAGATGTATCACTTCAAAATGACAACTGACTACAGGTGCCATAGACATTGAATCTAAAACGCACATGCTGATTGATCATATATACGTAGTACGTAGTAGGTGGTACACATTTTACGGACAAACGTTACACATAAAATGCAATACGAGAAAGGAGTAAAAGTGTAGAAAAAATTGTGATGCTTGCCTTTGTATTCTTATTCAGCTCAACTGTAATCGAAACAAAGGACAAGTAATGTACAAAGCATTACAAAAAAGACAACTTTAAGCATCCCTCGAGAGTTTTCTTCCATCCGCCAGAGTACACATGTATGTGTACATGCCTTTGTTCAAAGAACAATGAAATATTTAGCTAAATGGCAGTAGTATGGTATTAAATGGTAACAAATGATACGTGGGAGTAGTGTAGCATCAAATATTACACCATTCTCTCCATCACAAAGAAAAAATATGTTGATCTCAAAAAGTTCAACGAAACTTGAGACTTTTGTGACATCACAATATAGAAAAAAGTGGCTCACCTGACCTTTTAGGAGGCTTCATTGATTGATTTTTTTTTCTTGCTCTATTGAACACTCTATGGCACTCTGTTTGATTACTAAGCAAGTTTTTACATAAGAGTGACATTAAGTAGCAAAACTACCTTGTAATGAGTTGCTTTTACTTTTAAATATCTAAAGTACTTTAAAGATTTCATATTTTTGAGTAAATACCATAGTCTATTGTGCATTATGTAGTTTCAACATAGCATGTATTCCGCTGCTAATTGAAGACTACAAAAAATAAACGTAACTTTCTGCAAATGCTAACTTTCCCCAATATTTCACCACAGGCGTGAATGCAATTAACAGAAATGCGCATTATAATGCTTTGCATGACATTATATTTTTATTTGGTCTTTAAAAACTTCTACTCGCTTTCACCTGCAAAGGAGTTGGTGAAAGTAGAAGAAAGCTAACAGTGTAACAGTTTCACCCTCTACGTTATGAATGATAAAAATATGAAAGACATCACACAAACAAAGGTCAACTAGTCCGCTTACACTACAAGAAACATGCATATTCTGTAAGGCATATAAAAACATGGTGTTTGGCGTTGTAGGTTTTTTCATCAGTGCAGGCACAAATAATTTAGCTGTAGTGAAGCAGAGAGGAAAGAGGTGGAAATGATGATTAAGTGAATTACAAAAAAGAAACTTACATTCTCACAGCTTCCGGAGGGAACATAACGTTTTGCATAAGATGATAGCGGAGATCCCCCCCAAGGAGTAAGTCTTGAACTAGAAACATGTCTTCCTCATCTTTTTGAGAGCAAAATGCAAAAAGAAAATGGGACCAAAGCATTAATGAAAATAGTTGGTAGCAAAGTCACGACTGTATTTTTGCTCAGGTGTGTGCTTCATATATGAATTAACAAAAAACTAACACATCCCGTCATCCCGTGCTATATACTCACTCACCACTATATACCACCACACACGCCACCAAAACCATTTCATCCTTGTGAACACTTGAAATTATGTAGACTGCAACGTAGTATTTATATACGCACCACTATGTAGTAGACAAAGTACACAGACAGGTATCCTGAAAATTACCTTTCTTCATTCTTCTCCTCTAAATCATGATAATAAACACGAGGCATGACGTGAGAGAGAGAAAGCACACTACTTTTGAGACTAAAGGATATTATTATTATGAAGGCTATAGCATAACTTCACAGCCACAGCTATACACGCTTGAATGAATTGCGAACATGTGTATCACGTCATGATAAAAAGAATTTTCTGACCTGAAATATTAAAGATATTATTTTACATGTTGTACATGACGTTTCTTACACGTTTCACCATGTCTGCAACGTTCCGCTGCTAGTGTCTGTGAAGAATATTAAGATTTTACATTCACCTTTTGTAACTTCACAAATGCCAAAAAATTAAGTCGTTTTCTCTTTAATTGTCCATTCTTTATGAGAGCGAGGTTCATTAAATATTAAACTTTCTCAACTTTCTTTCTGCATCTTATACCGTCTGTCAGTGTGTGGAATAATATGCTACAAGCTCACTGTTGGTTTTTATTATAGGTATGTGTACATAGCCGTGCTTATATAGATGGGCATGTCAGAGTTACTTGGATGTATTAGGGAATAAGCGCGTCTTGGAAGTCAAAGAATGTGGAAAATGTTCTGGAATGTGTTATGTGTGCATGTCCGTTTTTTTCTGCATACATTTTCCAAACTTGTGCGAGTACACAAAAACAATTTACGATTATTTCCCCCGCCACATTCTCAACCATAGTCTTTGGCCTCGACGGCTCACTTGCTAGCCTTTGCATACAAGTTATTAAATGATCATACCAAAGTACAACCAACGGTTAGGGATACTTTATTCTAATTTTTTTTCTATGGTGAAGCAGCAGACGTTTAACGGTTTTATTACAGTAGGAATAGACGTATTATCGTAGTTTACTTTTAGACGTAGTATACATTACAGTATGTTTTACCAGCCAGCATCAAGTTCCCCTGGGTGAAGTTGACCCAATGTGATGAGATGCAAGCATATGCTTCTTTTTCCTTATAGGATTCGATAAGAAGAGGTAAGCGTAATATGTAATAAAGTTGTTTACTAAAGCTGTGAAAGTGGTCAACTATGGAAAGTCTATATGTAACGCTGAAAAATTATGCACCATTGAAAGACAGCTCCATTGTTGACATTTTAATTCAAGTGGCGCTAGTAAGCAAGCTGAATTTTATGAGTGAGGTTACTGAATTTAAATACGCCGACATTGTGAAGCTTGAGGGAACAAAAGACGCTTTTAAGATTTGTTGACATATTCATTCACAGTGCTTCATATGCAAAAAAGGCGAAAAGAAAAGTGGGACCGATTCAAGAGTCGACTTTCCACTTTCTCTGTAATACCTACGCTATTACCAGTGTTGCCCTAGTATTTTGTTACATAAAGTATCTTAAGACGAAAGGGGAAGTTTTATTTACAAACTCCTACTAAACGTAATCACACAAGCTTTGTCAAGACTCTAACTACTTGTCCTTGGCAGTCAAATCTCTCCCAAACAAATCCATTAACATTTGGCATTATAAGGATGTAAAAAAGTATGTTTAAGTCGCATAGTTTAATTGTAAATGGTGATTAGGGATATGTTACCCAGATTTAGTTACTTTTTATGGTAATATCACAGTTGACTGATTAGAGATTTATAACAGTTTTATAATATCAATTTTTAAAGTTGAGTAAATCCAATCGTGCAGAAAAGTCTATTTTCACAAAAATAATACAATTTAAAAGGCATAAATATGCACTTTAAACTTGGAGGTTAGTTTTACACTGCTTTCTCAAAAGTAATCTGTCATTCTTAATCGAAGGGCATTGCATTATTATAATTTTGCAATAATAATTCGAACATAATTTCCGCGTTGAAGAGAAATTTGAATTTGAAAGGTAAGAATATAACCAACTTGCCCACAGCCAACTACTTGCTAGGTACAACAAAAATAAAAAAAAAGTCTGACTTTTTTCACTTTAGCTGAAAACTTGTTTACCTATCCTCCACAAGTTAATTTTTGGGATAAAGGAAATATTAGAGTTTTTACGGCTACCCCAAAATTCAACATCAGCGACAGTCAAAAGAAACGAAAAGGGAGATTTTTTATTCAATTTTGTAGATTTACTTAATGAATAAAATGGATATTATAACGTGCCTTTCATTCAAGATTTTAGGACCTAAAATTCGAGTAGCTTGGAATACCAAAGTAAACGAAAAGTTTGCATAGCAGAGATGTGCTTGGAATTCGTAAAGATTCGTGAGAGGAGTGAGTGTAATTTGGAGGAATAGGTTATTTGCATAAATAAATGGATACGGAACACACATGACACATGCAAATGTGAATAGAAATGTACGTAACTGTTAAATACATATATACGACTGATGCGCATAATAGATTCTCCATTTTTCTTAGTACGGGTTTCATCCTTTATACAGAATTTAACAGCAAGTCTCTCAGAACTAACGTTGGTTTTCTATTCCTTTCCAAATGAATGAGATGGCTGACATTTGAATATAACATCATGAATGTCAACGAAAGTGCAACCATACGTTAAATGATTAGATTAGTTTGGCCTCCAAAATTACATGTCATTCCAAACTTGAGCTCAATCAATTTTGATAACGTACATTATACATGTATATAACATACATTTGTGATAACATTTATAAACATATAGGCATTACATTGGCTGCATAGACGAACAGGACATGATTATGTTATTTGGAAGGGACCAAGTAATTTTGTATCACTTTTTTATCACTGAATTATAAATAGGGCTAAAAGAAGAGGAACAAATGTCTTCAACTTTCTTACCAATACCAACACATTTAATTTCTTTTTTTTACTCTCCCAGCCAAATAACATCTTGGGGAACATGTATATAAAACAAGGCATACCTTATAAGCCAGTTTTCGTGACCTGAAACTAATTTTTCGCTTCCTGAGATAATAGCGTATCGATTTTTCTCTCGTCGTATTAAAGAATATCCTAAAGGCTTGTTTCAAAAGTCTCGCACAAGTTTGAATCGTCTTGTAATTTGGAAATATTGGTGTTAGCAGTTTTCAACGGTGCGTATATACGTACAATTATTACCAAAAATATATCCATAGTTACACTCCAAACCATGGTTTACCGGCTTGAGGCCTGTTTGCAATCAAGAACGGAGTGAGTGGAATGCTATATTCATTCTCCACATTTTTTTTCTTCTTCTCATCTTGGATTCATTTGTTTACAGAAAACTAGAGAACAGTGTAGCCACGCCAATATTAGGGAACTAAGTCATCCGTAACCAAACCGTTACGCTATGGTTAAAACCAGCTCATTCGCATCTTTTAGCAAAGTTAAAGACAAACACACTGGTGGTGTGGTGGTTTAAGACTCTGAGCCTTTCTCGGAGGAGCAAAGCACACTTTTTTCCACATCTTCTATCAAAAATTCTTTCTGAAGTCCATTGTCTACTTTTCTAAAATATACGGAAGCGACAAAGGAGGAAGATGGGAAGGAGGGTACCTCATTTCTATTCAACTTCATCAACACCATTAACCTCAAAATTCATGTCATGGCAATTCTCTCTCTCTCCGCTTTCTCCCCGATACTTTCTCCTCAGCCTATTCAGTTTACACAGAGTACTAAATGAGTCCACACCATGGAAAATGATTCCTTTTTAGCACTCCTTTTGGACATTGCAGCATGTCTTTTCGTCAAGTAGAAAACGTTTTTCTAATCCGATATCATGTACTTACCGGGAGAAATGGTAAACAATAAAACGTTATGGAAATGTATGTACATTATATAGGGAGATAAGACAGGTTGCTACCAACCCATATATATTACTTCTCGCAAAACCAATTTGCTTATATTGTACACACTAGCCATTTCAAAATGCACCTATAAATAACATATGGCGTATGCAAAGCAAAAACGTGTTCCGCCAAAACCTAATGTGAATGTTGCCATAATTTTCACCCAGTTTTCACCTATTTCTTTTTATTACGTCTGGAAACCTGAATATTTAACTACATAAACAAAAAAGGGCACGTAATTTTATGGATGTATTCTTCTTCCAAAACTATCATGGGTGTGTAGTGAGACTGATATATATTTTGTTTTAGAATTCCGAAAGCACAAACCCCATATATTAATGCATTTATGAACGAAATAATTTACTCAAATGTGAAAACCAAAAAGCATATCAGAAATGAATGAATGTCAAGCTTCTGCAAAGTAAACAATGCTTTATTAAACGTAAATAATAATGTGGCTACACAAATTCAGATACAAAACACACCATTTCTCTTTTTGGTAAACTATCATAGCGTTCACCACATGACAGCAGGTGTTTCTCTAGCCTATCAAGCAGATCATGTATGTTTGCCACTGGAATCATGTCAGAAAACTTCGATATGGTCTTGATTAGTAAAAAATCTGTTTACATTTACATATATAAAAAAAGTAAGCCCATAACTTCATTCTGTCCCTTTGAGGTCCAAAAGCTGATACCGATTTTAGACCTATGACCACAGTAATAAATTAGCTGTACCCTATTGATTTTTTACGGTAAAAAAGTGCCTGCCTAAATAATTTATGCATTTCTAGCTAAAGCTTTCCAACTTTTATGGCAAGTTATTTGCACGATATTCTATCGAAATAATATTCCCTTGCTTTGCGGCATTAAACAAAAGACATACTGCATAGCAATGTGATTTTATTAGCACAACACACACCCTTTAAACAAGCAGTGTGCCGACGGAGTTTATCTTAATAAAGTTTCCAACTTATTCCACATGAGTTTTCTCCAATGAAATGTAAGCTATATTATTGTGGTATGTTTACATAATGTATTTAAGCACCTATAAATTTCACTAGGTATGTATGTATATGCATGCTTTCTATCACATCTGCTACTTTTTATCTCCCAACCCATATTCATGTATTGGGTTTGGTGAGTAGCATCTCCAAGAGTTTCCAAGGCTTTTTCATTCTTTTTTTTATACCAGCAACAGAAACTTCTCATGAATAGTAAGTGCAACTGCTGTCAAACAAATGCAAAAGAAGGATCGTTTATCTTTGATTAAGTAAACTTAGATGGGATGGATGGAGTCTTAAGCGAGAATTCTTGTTCTTACTTTTCCTAGTGACAGAATCCAATTTATTTAAAGTTTTACGATTTTGTGATTGTTTTTAAACAAAGGAGCGGCAAACTATCGAAAACCTTTTAGTCTCCTTTACTTTTTACCAACTCTTTTCTTACAAAGCTGGACAAACTTGTTTAATTAAACAGTTGTCAAGTTGTGTCAGGCGTGAGTGTAGTTTGAAAGGAAATGCCTGGCTTTTATCTAGGATCTTAATCAGTGTGAAGTATTAAAGAGCACGTGCGTACGTTGCACAAAATTGTTATCAGTATTATTTGGAGTTAATATATGCATCTTAAAAGCTCAGACGAAAAAGTTGTCTTCTACATTTAATTGACGTGACGAGTCATTCAATGTAAATTGGTTATATGCATCATCTTGAGTTTTCGTTCGATCCAACTATTGCTGGGAAAATGTTATGCAACTCTTTCTTTACTCAATNTCTTAAAAGCTCAGACGAAAAAGTTGTCTTCTACATTTAATTGACGTGACGAGTCATTCAATGTAAATTGGTTATATGCATCATCTTGAGTTTTCGTTCGATCCAACTATTGTTGGGAAAATGTTATGCAACTCTTTCTTTACTCAATTTTCTTAGGGCGATTAAGATGTTAATATTTTATAGGTTGACTCCTGCCATGTGTATATTAAGCTAAGAATAGAATCTTTGATGAAATCCTAATGCATGTTTTGTAAAATGGGAATAACTGAGAAAACTTACCTTTCCAAAACTTCCTTTCCCAATGGCACGCAATATTTGGAAGTGGTCAAAATTAACTGTAAAAAGGAAACATGATCATAAATTCCCTTTAGAGTATAATAAAAGGAATATACTAATTTTATTACTAGGTATATATATCCATATATGGTTTAGGCTAGCTAACTTAAAGGAAAAGGTGGAGAAACAAGGATGAAGGAGAAGATAATAAAGACATATATTTTTTGCATTCCGGGAGGAGAAAATAGAAGCTTAGCACGCAAAACAAGTGCAACACTAAGGCTTGCACACATTCTGGAGAAACAAGAGAGATACAACAAGAGGGGTTTTGCAGAAGAGATGCAACTTTTCGTGCTTTTTCTTTCTAGATAGCCAAAAAACTAAGCCGTTATTAAAGTGTTTAGATCCTTTTCCTCACATTATGCATTATGCAGAGACGAAGCTTGGGTAACTACCAATTTCTAAACCGGCACGTCCGCTCCACACTACAGCCATGTGTGCTGTTCCAAATTAAATAGTAATAAATCTTGATAAAATGAAAGTATACAAGCAGCGAAATCATAAATCCAGCTTAAACTATAATATAAGCGCAATAAGTAATTACTGGCATAGCCAACAATCTAACATCCATCCTGCTAAAGAAAACTGAAATCCTTCAAGCTGCTACTTTGACCGCCCGTACATAGTGAATGACATGTTTCTCATATAATATCTTCGTATATATCAGGGATGCCTTTCCTGTTTAAACTTCAGGCAGCTTTTTTTATACAAGTGGACTTTTTACCGTAGATTATACAAAAAATCTCTCCTTTTTGTCAATCTCCCATACACAAAAGTAATGCAGCTTCACGGGCGGACTACACACGCCATCACATAACTCACATAGTTCAATTTTTAATAAGAATACACATACAAACTCACGTAGCATTATGAAAAATGTATCTATAGAATGCTTATAAGTTTGACACATTGACATTCGTTCTCCTACTACATCTCCAAAAAATGTACATCAACTTTATACACACATCTCCAAGGGACGCTGATTCTCTCCGTCATTTCATGAAGACTGAAGTATTTTCTCCCTTCTTTCGTTCTGCCACCAACTATTATTGTCTCTACGGACCTTCTTTGTTTGCATTTCTTGGAAACTCTTTTCTATTCCCTGGTAGTGTCGTCAAAAAAAAGTCTGCTGTGTTCGTATATTTATAAAATATGGTGCATATATCCTATAGAGTAAAACATTGTCTGTTGACTCACTAAGTTAATTATCTTCCAGCTTTCCATCTTTTTTGTGCTGCATTCGTCCTCTAGCCTTCTTGTCCCTATCTGTCAACTACCTACTTACTCTGACACGCTAGCTCGCAAAATCCCTAGAAACAAAGCATCTTCGCAAACAAAAAATTATTATTCCATTCCCTGTACCCTAGCAAACTTTGCGTCTTACACGACTTACCAAACAATCGAAAAAGAAAGTTCACTTATTTACCGAACCATTAATATTTACATGTCTCTTACGTAATGACGATCTTTTATTTTTTGTTTACCTAAAACACTGAAGCTACGCACACTATCAACAGTCAATATAGGTAACTGTGATGTACGTATCGCAAGAATATGTTGATCCTGTTTTTGAAATAGATCGATGAAGAAACCATCGTTTGAATGTTTTAACATTTATACAACGAAAATACAAAATTATGGATTCCTATAAAGCCCTTGAATAACTACGTATGTATTACATGCTGATTTCATGAAAAGATTGGATTCACATTAAGTAAGTCTTTAATTATACACAGAATATTTTATTATATGTTACAAATAGACGCATTGAAACCAATATTCGTCTAACCAATACTGTTATTTTTTCTGTCTGCAATCTCTAATTTCTCTATAATAGATACCTATTTAACAACCTATACCTTTACAGCCTTTTATAAATCCGCAGATTTGTTGTCCCATGGGGCTAGTAAAGTATATCATTTATCAATCCTGTCAACAATCCAAAATTCCTCTGCAAACTTATCATCCAGATATACTTTTTTTTCTTTTTTTTTCCATTCGCGCTGTCACTTTGCCAAATAAAGATTGGTGATTCATTTTCATTAAAGGTAATAATAATCATCAAACTTAATATAGCATTATCATAACCACATCATCATTATAGATATATGTAATACGTCATCCTGAATCTTCTACTTCATAAAGTCTATGTCAAAATCTATTTTTATTCCGTGGTCTGTGTTGCAACAGGGAATTTTAATGCAAATGGTAGAGTGTTTCATGGAATCACTTTCGACATTCCGAATTCTATTCCCTAAAATCTAATTTGCATCTTTTAGGCGGATTCACCGTACGGTGAACTAATAAAGTTTGACAAGCATAAATGGAAAAGAGTGCAGATTTATCAGGTAACAACTGAGGTTCCACAGTACAATTGGACTTTTTATTTATATTTCTTAAATTAATCTGAAAGACAAACGATTTTCTAAAAATCTTACTTTAAGTCGAAAACTGATACCCTATCTCTCCCAGAAAAACAGTCAGTAAAGTGTAGATGTGAAAAGAAATCTTTAAGAACTGATAATTTAGCAATGTAAAACTGTTCAAATTGTGACAAAATCGAAGCGGAAGGCTAAATACGAACTCCAATTACAATATAGCAAATTGTAATCTATGTTTTAGCTCAAATATTTGTGAATTAATTAAAGTTATAAACGGCTACATTCAACCATTTTCTATGTATCCATTTCTTTTTTAGTACTGAAGTATGACATGAATCATTAATGTCCAACGATCGTAGTAGTCGCTTCTACTCTGCGGACTAATTACATACATGAAATTCACAGAGAGAAAGGTATACATAACATACAAGTAAACCTTTCACGATCGATACTTGGTATATATTTTTGTGGAAAAATCTGGATACACAGTTTAACTGTGACGGATGCGTCCCTCATTTCTCACCGACGGCACCATATTTTTGATGGCATGCTTCAAAGTGATTATTGATCACATTTTAGCCAAGATAAAATGATATTTATGTGTTCCGTGCAAAATTAATCACCAAATCAACATGCACCGATGCTTCCATAACTCAAAGTATGCATCTAATAGTGTATTTAGCAATATATCTTTTTATTATCCGTCAAATATGCATTGAACGCCGGTGACTTAGGGATAATAAAATCAATGAAATTTTTGTCCTTGTAAATAAATATGATTTATACAGGTTTTCTAAAAACTTTACAAATTATTGGCAGGAACATTTTTAAACTAACCACATTATTCAGTTTTTAAGCCAAAACAACAATTAATATGGTTTGTATTTTATCCATTGTTGCTTAATTCACCTCTACGTCAATCACGACTTTCGATTTTCTCTAGAATTGGATTGGTGAGCATCCGTAAGACAATGAATGGGCATCTTGCATTACATAAGCCA
>JAHZNG010002389.1:0-10806 GCA_027744375.1 Orchesellides sinensis
GTTTTTTGCATTGTTGAGTTTAAGTATGCATGACTGTAGATTTTCTCGCAAGTTAACAATTGACAGGCACAATAACAACGAAGTATAAGGCACACATACTCCCTCACCCTCACAATTGGCTATCCATTTTAATTGAAAGCAAAATTAATGTATAACTGTAGTATTATGAATGGAATTAAATACATAATGCATATATGATAGCTAGGGGTGAAGGAAAATGTTACTTTTCATTTCATTCATTTTTGTTTAACTCAAGTAAGTCTAGTTTACTAACACAGTGTTTTTCCAATAATGCTTAATCCTGTTTACTTCAGTTCAAAAGCAAGTATGTTGCATCTAAGCAAGCGAGTACACACAGGTGAAGAACACAAAGTATTGTCATCCCAATACGAGATAAGGTTTACAGATGAAACGATAAGCCGAAGACAATCAACAAGAGAAAAAAATTGCATTGCACCGTATAAGTGACATGCTTTTCTTTGTCGTTATAAAATGTGTAGCAGTCGCCGTCTCATTATTCATTAAAATCATGATTATTATTGATGTACCAGTATAAAAATAAGTAGTAGCTTGTAAATGATGGGATGCAACATCAGCGGATGCATACATTCAATAACTTGGCTGATAAGACTTGATTGTGCATTAATACATCATATTATTATGGTAATAGCAGTCAAATGAGCCATAGTGAAATAACTCCACATGTAAATTGTATGCTACCATTGGCATCATCGTCTTATCCAACCTAACAGGCAAGTTTGTGTTTTCTGAGAAGAGTTTTATCGAAATGATCTGTGTATTTTCTCTGAAAAACTGATAAATAGTGTGGCATTATGTTATAGTTATATAACAAATTGAGCGGACTCATAAGAGCAATTATTATTAAAGCTCATACTGCAAGCAAGGCGCGTTTGTTATTGATGTTAAAAGTTAGGTCTTATTATTATACATTTTGATCATGTATTCTTCTCCTTTGTTGTTTATAGAAATTCACAACGTTACGCACATGTCTTTTACAAGACGACGATGAGCTATATAATTAGCTTACCACCGGTGAACTGGGTACTTTTGCTCTGATTCTGGTATTATTAAACTTTTTTTGTTCCCAAACCTACTATTCATTCATTGAATCCCTGTGGTACATATTGTTCAACTCGTGCCAAAAACGTGTAAATCGTGTTAATTCTAATCAGTTTGACATATTTTATTAGCAATATAACAATATTGAATCATTTATACCATTTTCTAAAAAAACAATGAAGAATCGCCGACAAAAAATAATGTTTTAGGTGCCTAAAAATTCTGACGATTATGATGACGAGTACCATTATGGTATGACAGATAATGAGTTTAATATAACAATGCAATAGTATTTTAACATTACCCTCTATGTATAAACTCACAAATTGGCATAGAATACCGATTATCGCTACTGCGGATATGCAAAAAACTTATGGTGTGTGTTATCAAGGGAGTTTATGATAGGCCGATAAATAGTGTTGATACGACAGGTCCAAAAAAGGAAGTTGCTTCACAATTTTCATGACTTTTAAGTTTTAAACAATAATTTTGCTATGATATGAATCAATCAATGGAAAGTATTTCCTTGAAGGGATTTTATTGCCGAAGTTGCAATAAAACTAACTGCATCGATTATTTGCTAATTTATGTAATGAATGATTACCGTAACCTGCCATTAGATTATTTTATTTTCCGACAAATATTGGAATATAAATTTTCTGGAAATATCTTTCAGAATCGATCTAACTTGTTCTGAACTTTGCACTAACTAACGTCATAATAAAGCTAGGGTACCTTAATAATAAAATTAATTTAGATTCTTACTTGCATGCATGACATATATTGGCAAACTATAAAAATAGCTTTTAAATAAATTACTTTACGGTAAGGTTTAGTTTGGATTGCCTCACACTATACTTCTTCCTGAAGTAAAACACGACCTCCATAACTAGTTTTATATAACCATTGGTTTGTAGCTGTTCTTTTCATGCAGTATCATACTTTGGTCTCGATTTTCGCAAGGTTATAATCAAATTGAGCCATCGTCATATCAGCTATAGCTGACACGCTGAAGGGCCCTTTCTATTGGTGTCCCTTCTAGGCCCCGACGTAATGATAACCACAACACAAATATTTCACAGTAATTATAAACCGAGCGCATGTATTTTTATTTCCCTTTTTCCATTGGTGCATCATTTATCTTAAAATTACTTTTTTATGAAAATGTATTACATGGACGTGTACATCATGTTCAGTTATCGATTTCCTTTCGATGAACTGAATGAATGGATCAGAAAGACGGAAAGTTGTATTTTGTATAATCTAAAAACATGCGTGTAAATGTGAAAATGAAGTGAAAAACGCTCATAGGTCAGTGATTTTAATTTGTAGTTTGCATATAGTTGCTCTAATTTTTTATTATTGCAGGTTGGATTAAACGAAGATGTGTAATGTGTGTCTTTTGTATATTGTTGGCTACTCTGTTTAGTTTACCCAAGGATGCAGTTGCATTACAATTCATGTAGGAAAGCCACGACTGCATTTCCTAATATTTGAAGGTATTGTAGAAATACTTTAAGTAGCTACTTTCGTTCGTGCTGATAATTATAGTCTTTTGATGTCTCAAAATGCATCCTTTAATGATACCCTGCCTTTTCTACTTAGGTATGTATATTTACGTAGATTATGCATTCTGAATTTCAAAATTGTAAGTTACTTTCAATCTTGAAACCGATTTACACTGAAATGAAAACCATCTATTTCGAAGCTCACTAATTTGATAAGTGATTGAATTACTGCTAAATTGACCAATAACTTTGAGTTATAGTCAGCGCGGTGGTGCATTATAAAAATATAAAATAACATTATAGCGGTACGGGCTATTGTTTTCTTCTTTCACAAGATTTTGTAAAAACAAACTCTGTGATTTTGATTTTTGAAGATAAGACTATACATGTATCACCCATTGATTCGTTTTTTGTATCAGTATGAAAATCTGGTTGATGATTCTTTTACACCCTCACGCTTTTGACAAACTAGGGAATCGTAACTGACTCGTGGATGAAAAAAGGCAACGATGTATGTTTTTAAATTACATAAAAAACGCTATCAGGCTGCAGGGTAGGGTAGAGTGGAGGAATTTACTACATGCAGTGCAGTGATGACGTGATGATAAGATTCTATCTGGATTTTAAAACATGATGATTGTGAGTTAAAATGGAATTTTGAAAGGTTCGTTAATTTTTTACAAATAACAGATCAATACATTGTGAACTACTTTTTTGTATAATCTTATGAAAGATTTGTATCAAATGGGAATTCAAACTATTGTAACATATGCCATCCTAAGATGTGGTTATCCGTGTATCATCTGTATTCTAATGTGAGAGATAAAATTTCGAGTATAAGTAATTATTTTTCATGATTAATTAATTTTATATGGACTCGTTAATCGATTGGGAATCAAAGACATGGGAAAATCTAGAGACTTCACTCGTAATTGAAGAAAAAAATATGATCTAAGAAGTTTATTTATGGTGGTTCCAACCTTAAACTATTATATGTGCGGGTGCGTTCTTTATGCTCAAATTGTTGTCATAAAACTTAAAACGATAACTTTCGATTTCGTTACTTCTTCGTAATGAGCTCCATATCGTATAACACGAACCTTGGCAATCAGCGCTAGAATCTGCATACAATAAGTGATTACTATTTATTGCTAGTTACCTATTTTCTCTAAAATAATCGGAAGTTGGAAGCAATAAAATTATTCTTAGTTTGAACCAGCGGATGTCTTCAATTGTTTTATATTCCCTCCAAGTTATTTCAGAAGGCAGTGAAAATACTACAAATGATATGGCGTATATTGATATTTCATTAATTATGTATATTGTTATTTCTTCAATACTACCCCTTTCCATTTCATACGCAAACGCATACTGTCCCATACGTGCGTGTGAAAAAATGGTCACTTCGTTTATTTAAAATGATTGGTATGCACCATTAGTGGTGCATTAAACAAATTAAACACCTTTTAAGCGTCAGCCTACGCGTCACCAAGTTCCCCGTTTCATGTTGAATACCACAGTTCTTCTACTGCATTCCTGTGCTTTACAAGAACTTATGCAAACGAGACCCCTTTCCATTGTTTAAATAGCTCTTATGTGTTGAATCAATTAAATGGGACAAATCAGGTAAAAAACTAAGATGAAAAAATACAATTTCCTTCCAATTAACTAAACCAAGACCATTGACTGCATACATGTAATTATTTCAAACTAATGTTACATAATGTACGGTTGAAGCTTCCTTGTACCCTGACGTTTTTTATTTGTTTTTAACTCAAAGAAAATATAATAAAAATACGACAAATTAAAAAAATTCAATCATTATATGCACCAAGCATATTATATTTGTGCTGCATTTTGTATAGAAAAACACGTTGGTATTCAAAACAATTTATAAATAAATAAATAAACTATAAAAACTGACGTGCATCGCGTAATAAAGCTTGATTTGCATCAATTGCATCGTATAATTAATTGCGACTGCATTGTAATACTTGAAATGACAGCTTCACAGCTAGGGCACCAGGAGAAGAGCAACAAAGTTGGCTGAATAAAAAAGAGAAACGTAAGGTCTGTCTACGAGATTTTCATATATAAAGAAAAGTGAACAAGTCACAGTCACATTGGATATTTAAGAATGAAATGTTGTCAATGTACGGAAAAAAGGAAGAGGAACAAGTTAGAAGGTATTTAAACATACACACATACTTGTATATAAATAGGTATAACTATTTATACTTTACACTTTTAATAATAGCACATCATTTCTGATGATGAGTAAAGATTATTGAATGTTTAGGTAGGCATGAATATTATTTCATAGTAGTTATTGTATTAAACAACTTCTAGTGTCATAAGATGAGCATAGCGGAAGTTAATACTGAATGTCTTGCAGTAATAATACCCTTACGATGATGTTATGTACTGATTAGGGAGAGCAAAGGAACGTGCGGTGTACTGAATGGGTACACTTGGGTAAACGATGGGAACTAGGATTTGTTGTCAACAGGAAGGTAAGCAAATTAAAGCTAGTATAGTGTTTTATTGTTGGTAGACATGAGTATTATATTATGACATCCCATATAAAGCTAAAGCTTCAAATTGTTCTTGGAATGAAAAATGGTAGAGTACTGAGTACAGTACGGCATAAGCATTTTAATACATTTTTAGCCATGAATTTCGGCATGGACCAAGTAAACTTAAGACATACTTCAATTTTAGCGATCAATCTTATCATTTTAGGTGTAAAGCATATAAAGGAAAAGGCTGTTGGTAGAAGTGAACTATGCATTCTTCTGGCATAGACTTCGGGGGCAAACTTGTCGTCTTTTGTTTAGCTTTACTTTACTTTACACATTTTTGAATAGTTGTAACGAGCCTTTTGATCGATTTGCGTAGGCGTAGGTATATTGTTTACTAAATTTGCAGTTACCAATTATTATTATTATGATAATAGAAACTTAATCATTAATTCTTTCCGATTTTTACCGTCACAATATGCAACTTAGTAAATAGAAATAATAATATTATGATTTCATATCTAAGAGTCAAAGAATTTAGAACTACGTCCATACGTCCCTGCTAAGAGTAGGTATAGTATAAATCCTGTTTATTTATGTTATTAACTAAGAGCAATGTTAAAAATCAAAGCTGTTATATGCAAATGTTTATGCAACACATCTCACTTGTGTTTAGTGGAGAATTTTTAAGTAAAAACTTGTGTTTAGGAAAGTAATATTTTTCATTTTCTTCGTTCGGAATGTTAGGAGTTAGGGGTTGATGGACGGTTTCAAATCACAAGATCACAAAATTACTGAATGGGACTCTCTAAGATCAACATTGATGCATGAGAAAATTGGATTGAAACACCAACAAATTTGATTACAACACCAAAAATTAAAGAAGACGTTTTTAATTACGAAAATATTTTATATGTTTCCTACCTTCTACCTGAAAGAAATTTTGCTACTACATACATTCATGCTTTTTAAAGATATGAGCACTGGCTTTAAACTTTACAACGGGCCAGATTTTAAATGAAATATATAAAGAGCAAATAGAAAAAGCTTCATAATTTAATGTATTGAGAAATCCAGAGAATTTCCAAGTGAAAGCCATCAACTTTACTCTCAAACACTATCCATGCAATTGGTATCAGAATCCATCAATAATTTATCGTCATTGATAAAGATAGTAGGGAAGAACCACTGATTACCGATCATCCAAAAGGTTAAGTAGTGTTAAAACTACATTACTAATTGCTACTGGCAAAGTTCTTTGACAGCAGGTACAGATATCCCCGATATACATGTACCCATATTACATATTATAGGTATACATGAAATATTCATATATGCATTAATAATAAATATAGGTTTTTGCGAAATTAGTAATATGTCATCGCGATGAATTGTTATGTGTGTGACGCTGATTTCACTTGAAGATACTCACATACCACTTGTTCATTCTGTATGCATGAATGATGAGATGATTGATAAGCCATCCTATTCACGGTACTCCCGTAGTATAGTTTCGTAATAAAAATTGTCTCATTTTATTATTTAGAATAGCTTTGTTTTTAGCATAAAATAGATAATGCTTACCATCAGTGTTATGCAACAAGTTGGCAGAAAGTTCTTTATCAGCTTTGGTCTAAGGTTTTTGATAGTTGCATTAAAAAGCGGAAATGAGGTGTCATATCTGCTGGCTAGTCAGGTCTTGAATCGTTCGACAAATTACAGGAGCACAATATATAACGTCCCATTTAATGGGCCTTTTACTTGCGTTTTAAATTGCTTTATTATGCACTGCATGCTAATTATTTTCAAAGACTTATTAAACTGTTTGCAATCATTTTGTAATGATCATCAGTTTCAGAGTGTATTTCTTCATTTTTTGCTTGTTGGCTTAATGAGAATAGCATCAGTTTTTCATAAATCAGTTTTTGTAGTGCTAAATGCATGACAAACTCTTGTTAGGCATAAATAAAGGCTTGAGAACGTCGGTGACAGTTTATTTTTCCACAACAATACAAAATGCTTTTTTTCGTTTCACGTGCAGCAGGTACATTGCTTCCCTTCGTGGAATTTACGGATGATATTTTTATTCACAATTAATTATGTTTTGATCGCGAAATGATATTACATATTATAATATTTAATAAGCTTAGCCTTTCTGTGAAAATGAGGGTTCACTTAAACTCTTAGTATTTAATTGAAATATTTTGGTTTACACTTTGCCAATATGACTCTTGAGCTATATGCTTTTCATTTTGTATTGTAAAAATGGAGTTAGTAATTATTGTAGAACCTGACTTCTCTAGTATTTCAATTTCATATTTAACCATAACGTAATATTTAATATCATCACCCGTACATAACGACAAGTATACGATAAACAAACAAATGAACTAAACCTTTCTTTACCTTGCCAGAGCAGAAATTATATCAAAATGTAATACCTAAGATAAGATGCAACAAAACAATTATTTTCTTATTTGCTGATTGTCATTCATCATTTTAAAGCTCTTCAGCTTATAGCAATAGCAGGTTTTAATCCAACAAACAAAGTTATGCATGTATTCTTTATTTACTCTCAGCGGATACAATCGGATATTTATATATATAAGCTTTGCAAATAATGTTATGCACGCCAAAACTGTTGACTAAGTAAGCAAAACATTGTAATTCAGAAACAACATGAGAAAAAATACAATGTTTTTGAAAATCAATAGGTTATTACGGCAGAAAATAATGCGTGAAATGTTTATGCGTAAACTAGTGTAGGGATATTGCTAATGTAACTTTAATCGCAGAGTGTTTTTATTATGCGAACATTTTGATCACCTACTTGTTCACAGAATTTTTCATATTAAAATTCACACCTTTTTGCCACCATGGTTTAAAATGGTGGATTAATGTATGTGGAGACAGCGTGGCTTACTAGAGCGTCAAATTCTGTTCTTCTGACATTGACAATTGATTTTATTGTAAAAATACTGATTTCGCATGAGATGCAAAAGCTTGAAAGTGCTTTTAGATGTAGGTATGCTAAGCTATTGTAAAGATTTCAATTATTAAAGCGCCGCTACAAGTGACAGGATTTTATTAAAGAAAATATGTAGGATTAAACCACGATAAAAGGATGAACGAGTCTTCTGTAAGACTGGGAAAATTAATTTGTACAAATATGATTAAAATACATTCAAACACGCACAATTTTAATTCATATTGGAATGTGTTGGTATGCGTGTAATGAATGAACCGTCTGAACTTGGATGATTTGAACCGTTAGATCATAACTATAAATCAAATGTGTAATTTTTAACCATTAATCTATATTATCTACATTTGGCCGACTCTCACATGGTAGAATTTGCATGCGGCAATTTATAGGTTGATTAGGTTTATTAATTGTTTATTATAAGTAACACTGGGAGTTGAAAATTGTATGAAGTTGATGATTTTCTAATCAGATTATGATTTTGCAGTAAAGATGGATTGTTTCACTTCTACTACAGATATTTGCAGGCAGAATGGAATTTTCCATGCTTTGAAATAACAGTGAGTTGCACACGGCTTTAGATAACATCATTGCGAAATTGCTCATCGTCAATGTCAGATATGAAGTGATTCTAATTTTGTTTTATGCTTTACCTCAGAAGTATATGTATGTATGTAATTATTTGACAAGCCTAGGGCGTTTTAAAGAAGCTTCCCAACTTATCTTTAGATGGCCCATTGCTTAATAATAGTAGAACCCAACACTGGGTATATTGTTAGTTATTTATCAAAAGTGATGGGAGGATTAAATCGAGGGTGGTTATCTTTAAATCAACTTATTTTTAGACCTAAAGTACTATAACTGCTTCATCAAATAAATCTCAACAAGTTTCCAGTCGCCTGAAGGCACAGGCGCTAAAAATTATTTTCAAATAAATTGTCAAGTCGTCTAATAACTTAAATGCGAGCATACTTTTCATTTTTATTCTTGCATATTTTCATATAAAAACCATTAAAACTAAGTAAAGCACCATTTCATATCAAAAGTGAACTGATTTCAAACCTTAGTTTTTAAGTTCACATTTTATGCTGCGCTTAATATGCATATCAGCGTATGTTATAGTTATAATTTCTGAATGAAACTTGCAAGTAATGAAGTAAAAGTACCTTGGTGTGAACGCAATTTTATTCCGTATGTGCATATGTTTGCTTAATAATGGGAAATACACGACAGAAAAATGATATACTTCGGCCAAAGACAAAGATAAATAGCTGCTTACGACCACTGAGTACATGTGTACCACTGATTACCAATATAAGTTGCAAAAGATGATCTTGTCCGGAAGCTGCTCATTTTGTTTCAGTTTTATGCAATTCTATTTTGCTTAAGCGTATATGTAGGCATTATGGTTACGAAATTATATAAGTTATTGAGTGGTTGCTGATACTGATCTTCTGCATTTCCCGACAAAAAAGCTTATTTAAAATTGCATGGTCTTCATATGAATAAGAAAGTATGTATATAATTGTACGGAGATAAAGGTAAAACGGTTTGATGAAATCAATCAAAATTACTTGTAAAACTAAAATTAAAACATAAAATTTCAATTCTGATCATTCACCCAAAGTCGTCACCCTCATTGAGAAAACTCGATCAATCATCGAGGCTTAGTTGAATTACTTTTCTGATTAATGATAAATATTGAAATTAAACCGATTGTTTTCCAATTTATCGTCGTGTAATATTATATGTAGAATTATTGGAACAATGATACTTTGCCTTGTTTGCATATAAGATGACACACAAAAATTCAGTCTGTTTTCTGCATTTTATTTGTCAAGTACTAATCTCTAACATGTATATTACCACCTTAATGTTGCAATTCAGTCTCCTTATCTTTTTTCTATTTGCCATTTATGTCAATTATTTTGCTTCTGTGTTGTTTAGTTTTGACTTATCATGGTAGTCGTTTAGTCATGAATTAATTTTATGTCCTATCACCTACAGCCATTTGTTATTTACTTCAGCTTCTGATATTTCACCGATCCCTGGTGAAACGAGGAAAAATGGAGGCAAGCTGAGAAACTTGCTACAAATTTTTATTATAATCTTCAGTTCACAGACCAAATTATTGCAAATTGGCAATAATTACTAATAGATATTTGAGTATGTCATTCATTTCACAAGTCATATTATTACACATTTTCTTCTATTTATCTGCAAACAAATCAAAAGTTAAATACGACGAGGCTTGCAGTTTCATAACTGATAATTGATATTTAACATGAATGATTATTTACTGAGGTTTCTTCTTATTTTAATTGTAACACATGTTATTTCACACGATTTACGTGTTGAACATTCAAGTACGCAAATTGACAGCTTTTCAACCAGCCTTGGCTTAGCATTTTCAATTTCGAATAGGATGATTCACATGACATGACTCATATACCTATGCATATACACATTTGATAGTTAGTAAGATGTGTCACAAACACGATGCCACAGCCACTAGGTCTTCATATGTATGAAAATAACTGTAATCCTACTAGGGCAGGTAAACTATATCAACTTGACCTTCGTCTCATCTTTTGCATACAACAACTTTGCCATCAACTCCAGATCCAACCCGATTAATAAATTTGAGGAGAAGGTTTCGTCGTAAAACTTAGTTTTGGTCTTATGGCTACAGGGTCACTTGCGCAAACCCACATAT